>VZRZ01007521.1:645780-701508 GCA_013398175.1 Climacteris rufus | reverse complement strand
CCTGCCCTGCCCTGCCCTGCCTCCCCCGGGCTCGGTACCGCTCGCTGGCCGTGCCGCCGCAGTGAGCTCCCCGTGTGCGGAGGTGCCGCGGCTCGGCGATGGAAAGCAGCGTGCCCAGGCAGTTCGGAAGTGAGCAGAGGGCTTGTGCGGGGGGGCTCGGCGGGAGGAGCCGCCCGTGCGCCTCGCACCGCATGTTCTGCTGGCGTGGGGACCGTGCCTGCGGTCCACGCCTATGGTGGGATGAGTTTCATCAGACGCGCTGACCCCGGGGTTTTCTCTGTTGAAAAAAGCAGGATCAAGAGGGCTGCACGTCCTCAGTGAAAGGGACTGTCAGCCTGCCGAACGGGTGAGCTGACAGCTCGCTCGTACAGGGTGATGCGGGTGAATCTCCGCTTCTGAAGATCAGTATTTGGTGCAGCCTCCTGCGGGGGAACACCCTTCCTGCCAGGGTCCTTGTCTCCTGCATGCTGCCCACGCGGAGTGCTGGAGAAGCAGCAGGCTTGGCTGACAGTGCCCCCCACTGCTCCCCTCCTCTGAAATCCGGTGCCTGAGAGCACCGAGTTACTTAATTCAGGCTCCTGACCCCTCTTCTGGGCGACGGGGCTGCTGCTCTCTAGTGTAGCATCCCACCGCCCCCATCCCGCTGGAGAATGTACCCTCACATTCCACCTTGCCCTGCCTGTGCCTGCATCCCGATTTTGTGACAAATGAAACTTTTGGTCAAAAGAGAACTGGGATGAACTTCTGGGAGCACCCACCCGCATCAGCAGGGCTCAGCAAGCAGCTGCAGGCGGAACAATGCACTCACAACCCTCTGCTCCTTAAAACAGAAAAAAAACCCCGTGACTCCCAAACTGCACTCCTTTCTCCAAAGACAACCCGAGCACCGAACCCATCCAAACCCCCCATTTGCTCTGGTTTGCAAGACCAGCCAGTAGATGCCCCTGTGCTGCTGGCATTTTGTCCTAGGCTGTTTTTGGGTCCCCCAGTGCTGGGGGACAGGGGACAGGTGCCAAGTGAAGCTGGAGCCCCAGCTCTGCATTTGCCTGTCCCATTCCAAGTGCCCCTGACCTGCAGCCACCCTGCTCCCCTGATTCCTCCTGCCTGTCTGCATGGCACAGCAGGGCTGGTGGGCAGCCCCCCGCCCTGAGCAGGCCCACCTCAGGCTCTCTGCTGCCATTTCCAAGTCTGCAATTACTATTACCTGTAGAGCTTTATGTGCTCCCCATTTTTGCAGGGTTTTCATGTGGCTCCTCCCTGCAAATGGCACGTTTTTAGGCAGTTCTCACGGAGGGAAATGCACTGGTGCAGAGCTGCCACTCCTGGGTAGGCTTATATCCTCCTTGGGATCAGGGCCCTGTTGGTGGCATAAAATATGTCTAGATTGATGTGTATTCTTCAGACCAAATCCTTACATCGAAATGTGCTTACTTTCATGGGTGCTTTAAATTTTCTTGGAAATATTTTAATATTTGTATTTTATTATTATTCGTTTCACTGCTGCAACCTTTATTCATTTGTATAGTCTCTGACAGGAACCAGAGGCGTGTGCTGGGTTGCACCTTTTTTCCCTGATGGAATGGGTACCCTTCACATCAGTGCATTAGCATCTTTGTCTCCTGAAAATCTCTTAAAGATTTAACCTTGCAGATTACTGCCATGTAATCGTAAAGCTGTGTTTTTCCTGCTAGAAATTTCTCACAGGAACTTGTCTCCCTGACATGATCCACTTACTGATTTTTCCTTGTCAAGTGCAGGCTTGTTTTTCAACAAAAATAAAAGCAAAGAGCTAATTCTGAAATCCTTAGTCAGACAAAGCTTGCACTGAAATCAAGGGGAGTCTTGTCTTGGTGTAAAGATTGCAGGTTGAGGATCAAAATCATTATAATAAAACATTGTCACAAGAGCAACATCTCCCACTTCAAAAATAAACATCTTTGCTCCAGTTAGCTATTTATGTAGCTGCAGGAGACTATTGATTTAGGAAAGCTTTCTGGTGCACAGATGCTCTATACCCTTACTAAGAAGCAGCAAAGCTCAGGAGGAGCAGGTTACGAAAGAAGTATGGTATAAACCTTTGCTCTCTTTTATTCCTGGCAGTACTCAGGTAAAGCTGCTGGCTCACCTTCACCTGGAACACCCCTTTGCCAGCTACTCACCCCATCCTATGCCGAGATGTTCCCAGCCAGGCTGTGTAGCCTATAGAATTAAACATTTGCCCCTGGTGGGAGCACGGGGCTTCAGAGCCTGGCAAAGGCACTGAGGAACAGGGGCTGCATTCCTGCTTGAGTATGATGCACCTGTAGCCTCTCCCTCCTTGCCTAAGAGATTCTTACAAGAGGGGCTGAAGAAGTTTTGGTAATTGTTCCAAAATAAGGACCTATCTGCTAAGGTATCACTAGCACAGATCAAGAAGCAGGGTAGGCAGAAAGAGAAAGCAAGCGTGCACAAGCAGCCCGAGTCAAGCAGAATTTGTCATCATATTTGTATAAATTTCCCAAATTTCTGTAGTAATGTAATCACCCCATTATACTTAGGGTAGAAGAATACTTCTAGGATTATTTTTGAATACATTAGGTTACATTACATAAAACACAAAATTGAAAGTCTTTAAACAGTGCCATAAAGAGTTTCCAAAGAGTCTGACTCTAATGCCAACAAATAGCAAAGCTGCAAATAACAGGAGCTGATTGCTTTTGAGTCTTTCAACTTACAGTGTGTAAAATTGCTGTTAAGGTACATTTCTAGGAATTAGGCTGGTGACTTAAGTGGGAAAAGAGTTGGGCTGAAAATGTGTTAGAATTATTTTTGTGGGAGAAGATGGAGTCTTTCTCATTGCTTCTGCTGTGGAGTTCTCCTCACCAGGTGTGTTAAAGAATTAAGTGCTTTGGTAAGTGATGGCCAGCAGGAACCAGCCTGCCCCAGAAGACATTGCTACTTTAACAAGAAATAGATAAACTGGAGTCCATGAGCAAATTTTCATCTCAAGGGAAGGCAAGTATGGTATTTCCGCACTAATGCAAACAGATGTTAACATAAAAGAAGCTGAAACAACACATCACTCACAGAAAATCTAAGTTGCTCAGCCTTTAATCTATTTAACATAAATAACTTCCATAACTATGGTGAATAGGGCAGTTGATCAGAACTCCTAGTATGGAGGCTTGGAAGTCATGGTATGAAATTTATTCATCTTGCATCCCACATCCCAAAAAATGGTAATATCCGTGTCTGATGTTTGGAGAAATGCCAGTACCACATAACTCCATTTAGTGGCCTATTTACATAGAGACTAGCTCTCTGCTGAAGTGCAAAATGCTGTTTTGGCATAGTTGGGGGATAAAAAAGTAAGTTGCATGCACTGGATCTTTACATCAGCCTGTAGCATCCTTTGGGGGCAGGCAGCTGTGGTAGTTCAGCCATCAGACAACACTCACAATGTTCAGAGTTGCCTTCTGATTACCCAGACACTTCAAGCTCCTCTCCAGAAAGCAGCAGGTGAACTCTGATTTATTTGCTGTACATGAGAAGAGGGTAAGTGCTGTATTACCCCAGTCAGAAGCTGGCAAACCCCATTTACCCATTACAGTCCTGTGGACTCTTGTCTCTGAGCAGCAGAGCTTGACTTGGAAAGCCTTACAAAGAGGAAGGGTGAGAGCTTGTGGTTGTGTTGAGGGCAGACTTTGTAGATTCGGTTTTATTCTTGTCCTGAGCTGTGGGTACCATTGCCTTGCTCTCCTGTCAGCCACCAGCCCTTCTCCCTGCAAGAGAGAGGTTATATTGCCTTGCTCTACCATGTCTATTTAGGACCTAGAGACTTGTGAACCACAAACTAATGGTATACAAAATGGGGCCCTGAACTGAGCTGAAAGATCAAGGCATAGCCAAAATGATTTGCCCATCTGTTATCCACGTGGGGCCACGTGCTTGGAGTAACAGCAGTGCTAAAAGCAGCAGACTGCAGCTCAGACCTTCAGAGGCTTGCCAGTTGCCTGTGGAGCCTGGGGAAGAGACAACCCTCTGCTTCCCTCCCTCTGCTCCACAAAGGACCTTTTTTGGACCATCTTGCAGCGGATATGGATCCAACAGCCCTCTGTGGGGCAGGACCTAGGAAACCCTGGGAGACATTTCCACATATGGCTACAGTGCTGCAGGGTGGCCCAGGGGACATCCTCTGTCATGGCCTTAGCCCTCCATCAGGGAATGAGGGAGCTGGGCCATTGTCCAGAGCAAAGGGACTACAAAAAACTAATTTATTTTTGCTATAGAGTGTCTGAGTTGAATTGACCGAACTAAGGAGTTGATGCTTTTCGTTTCCAATGGATCTACCCATTCATTTAGCAGTAGAAAATGACCAGGGAGGGACCACAACTCCCACCATCACCTTGTAACCTTCCAACCTTATAAAGCTTTGGTTTAACACATGGACTGCTTCCTGTGCTTTCCCATGCTGTACAATATTTGTAAGGAAGTGTCCTTTGTATGCCACCTGCCCTCCAAAATGCAAATGCCTCACTTGAAATGAGAGCAGTGGGCAGCCTGCAGACTACAGGTGACATAAACCAGAGTTCAGGAGCTCATGACACCATAAAATGGAACACAAGCCGCAATGTTTGCATTTAAATTGAGCTCTCCGAACAAATGTTTGGGAATTGTTCATGAACAAGAGGTTCCAGTAAAAATGTGACTAATGCCATTAGTCATCAGCAGTGGACCTTCTGCACTAACATAGGCACCAGTGGCAGAGTTCCCGTTGCCTTCAGCAGGAGTGGGTTATGTTCCTAGGAGATTTACTGCCCTTACCTAACGTGTCAGAACCGTCAAGGACCACAGTATGTGAAATGCTATGCCTAATAGCAGAAGAAAATACTGTTTTGGAACACGAGGAAGCTGATGTGAAGTGGGCAATAAAAGAGTGCATTAAATGATGATGCCTCTTTTGAAAGGAAATTCACAGGCATCTGGGGCCATTACCTTTCATATCCCGGCAATCAGGAAATTAACCTTTAACCCTTCTCTGTTGACCTCCTTTCCTTTCTCTGTTTCTGTCATTCATTCTTTTTTCCTAATGACTGGAGAAGATAGATATGCTCTATGATTTATGTTTCTGAAGGCTACAGTCTGCCTCCTTCCTATGCCTCCCCAAGTGCTTCAATGTCTGTGTTCACTCAACTCTGGAAAGAGTAAAAGCCTCACTCAGATTTACTTCCACGTCATTCTTAACAACACCTGAATTGTTTATGCTTCATTTATTCCGAATCCTTTGTTGCTTAATTACCCCTGACCTAGGTATAAATCTTACTCCCATCTTTGCTGTCATCCAGAGGTAGGTAAAGCACTGTGTGTGTTGGATGCCCTCTGCTTCGAGGAGAGGTTGGACCCTTAGGACTTGCATAAGTTGATGCTGCACAGGGGGTACATGGAAATACATCATGACCATGTTACAAAATCAAAATCAGGAGTAAGAGTTGCCTTTAACATTTGATCCCGAGGGAGAGGAATGATGGAATGACTATTTCACCTTCTGATCCCAGGGAGATCTGGCAGATACAGCATCAGATAGGTTTTGGAAAAAGTGTGACAACATCGCTTCCAAGCACAGAAAGGGTGACTATAAAGCCAACAAACAATAGTTACAGCTCTTCAGGGCTATGATGACTGCATACAATATCTCTGAAATGCTTTGAGATAGCAATCAGGGAAAGAACAAGGAGAGCAAGACATGGCCTCTTGTCATGGAAAATGGAAATTCTGTCTAAGTAAGGTCTGAGCAGCCTTTGACTGCAGAGCAGCTGAAAGTCCTGAGTCATCACACTGAATTGTGAGCTGCCGGCTGCAAATCCAGGCACTGAATTCCCACCGATGTTCACTGCATGTATTGGAAAAGAAATTTTGCTGACAAAGATGCATTTCACTGCATGCCAAAATGCGAGTTTCTCCCATGTTTTTGTTTTCCTTGGAGGTTTCCCCTCCCTGCCTTGGGTCATGCCTGTAACCTGCACCAAGAGCTAAGACTGGCATAGCTAGACCTCAGACCATCATGCTCAGAGGCACATGGTGACTTGGTTCTTGCCTACACCCCTGGGTTTTGGACTTTTTTACCTGCAGAAACCAAAAGTGCGTGGGGAAATGTAGCTGAACTCTGGGTCTCATTCTTTTGTGAGGTGTGGCTGAGACGTACCTGGCAGCTCAAAAGCGTTGCTGGGTCCTTCCCTTTAAGCCTTGCTACCGTCCAGCATCTCTGGAGCCGCCCTGAAGCTGTGTGCTGATTTAGCCTTGAGTGATGGCTTTTCCTTCAAAACCATCTAAGTGCTTGGCCAGAGAAATGAAGGCTGTGTGGGCACCACCTCCAGTTCCTGGCGGCTGGTCCAGCTTTGCAGGGAAGATATGCTGGGAAGAGGTGATTTTTTTTTCAGGTTATTGAATAGGAGTGTGCTCAGCATGATGGAGGGTGGGAGTCTGCCTCGCTACCAAGGCTGCACCATCATTGCCTGTGCCCTCCTCTTGTGCAGACCCTGCCAGCTCACAGGCACCATTCAATTTATTTCCTCTGGGCCCTGTCAGAGGATCTGGTGCTGTTTGCAGAAAGCTGCTCTGAAGCTTCTGGGGAGCTGTAGTTTTAGCTGGTGTATTGGCCAGCCACTCAAGGCAGCTGTCTCCTCCCCTGGCTGTGGCAGCCCCAGCAAGCTTTGCTTTTTGATGGGTGCTTCCATCCCCATAGGAACTGAAGCAGTGGCATTTAATGCGTGGGACAAAAGGGTGCCTCCTGCTCTGTCTGTGACCAGGAGTGCTCGAGGGACGACATGTCAAGAAGCTGCTAATAGAAATAAACGATGGCAAACACCCCTCCTGTTGTCCACAGAGGCTATTTTTGGTGCAACTATTTTAAGGGTTGTTCTCCTGGCATTCCACATCCTGACATTTCAGCACATTTGCCTCACCTACTGTCTGCAATACTGGGTTTTCAGCTACAGATCATCCCTTTCGAGCCACTGCAGTGATTTTTTTAATGCCCTATCTGTGTTGTACACACAGTGTCATCAGCACCTTTTATTTCTAAAACAATAACTCCAGGAATAAAAGGGGCGTATCCGCTCTCTCCCTGCCCCCAGCACTTACAAGCCTTAGCATCATTTTAATATTCAATGTACAATGCCTTAGTCGAGAAAAACACACTTTGTGCAGGAGCTGTTTAATAAAATAAAAACATGCTCCAAAGTGACCCACATGACAGGGGTAATTTAGTATGCTGCTCTTCGTGCTTTCTGTCTTACTTCTGCTGTTTACAGATATTTTTTTTTCTCATCTGTTTGCACAGGGAATAGATGCTGACGTTGTCCTTTTCATGAATAAATCTCTTTTTAGCATGTTGGCCAGCACAATAAAAAAATTATCTAACAAATTAGAGCCTGAACCTGCAACCTTTTTTGATTAAAAGAAAACCTGTTTGTGGGCCAGCTCCCTGGCTTGCAAGGGTTTTTTTTCTGGAGGAAGATCTGTTCACGTGAGCTACACGTACAAGGTCTCAGAATTTCTGTGCTGCAGAGCTTGACTGTCAGCCAAAGCTGGAGGCGGCTCAGCAAAGGGAATAAAGGTGGTTGTCAGAGATGAGTCTCAATTTCCTTTTCTTCTGCCACCTGGTGCATTGGAAGGGCCAAAGGTTGCTGTAATTTATACCACGGCTTAAAGTCTTGGTGGCGTGGTTTGCCTCCAAAGCAAGGATTATGTCTGTGGTAGCTTTTCCAGCAGAGAAATTTTTAATGGTGCCTCAAAAATGACATGGATTGCAAAGAAGAAGTCCCCAAAAAGGCTGTTAAATATGAAGGCAGCACCTCAGACTCAGGTACCCTCTGAGCTGTTGATGTCTGGAGACTGAGTGTCCAAAGGAGAAGCACTTCCCTACATTGCTCTTCTGCCATTAGCCACAGGGACCTTCCTCTGACCTGTTGTGTCTGTCCTCGTGCTCAGAGCTAACATCAGCAATTCCCAGCTCCAAGTTACAGTGTTTTCAGCTGGCTACGTCCCAGCCAGCAATTGGAGAGCAATGGTCAGGATGTGGCATATATTGCCCCAAATTAATTAATACATATATTAAACTTATACATTAAACTTCCCTCTTCCCTCCTGCCTTCAGTGGGGGAGGTCTCGTAACCATCCCAGTGCAGGTTTTGAGGGACCAGCACAATGCAGATGTTTATGACCTGCATCCTCACCAGCTGGGCTGGAAGTGAATGCCCTGGCCAGACCAGTTTGCCTGGCTCAGAAATGCCACCCAACTTCAGCCAGGGGATTTTGTGTGTGGATCAGGAGGTTGTATGGGACGACATCTGAGAGGCAGCAGAGATCTGCAGCTGAGGTTGTCCCCATCACATGCCAGCTGCCCAGGCAGTGCAGGGGTCCTCAGGTGGGCCTGCAGGATGTGCAAAGCATCTTCTGCTGTGCACGAGTGCCTTCTCTGAGGTTTCAGCCCAGAGAGCCTCCATGGGGTGTCTGCTGCCTTGTGCCCCCCACTCTGGCACAGCTTTTGCCAGGCTCCTCCTCAGCGTGGGGAGGAACAGTTTCAGCTTTCTCAGCCTTTCAGAAGGGGAAAATTGTGTTCTCAGAGGCAATTCCCAGTTCATGGGGTTGTGGACACTGACTACCCAAAGGTGGAAATAACAGCATAGAAAGGGTGTGTACAAAGAATTATTTTTGTTAGCGGATGAATTGTGGTAGGTGCAACGATAAAAAATTAAAAACTAATATGAGTAACCCAGACTCTCAGCAGCACTGCCTCTCACTGTGCTGAAAATGGTATCAGCCTAAGTCTTTTATGCACCAAAGCCTACCAGGTAAGCACAACTCTGCTTGGTATCTTCTCTTGCTCCAGCAAAAATAGTCAATAAGGCCTTTGTGTTCTGCCTGGCAGGGAAACGACAAAAACAACTGCATATTCAGCCAAGAAAAGCCTTGCAAGAGTAAAGATGATAGGATTTCAACTAAGCAGCAGAAATGCATGTTGGTATGAATAACTTTACAGGCTAATATGCCAATGCAAGCAGCAAATGTGGTGCTGCCAGCTAGTGTTGGTTGAGTGTATCCAACAGCAGCCAGCAGCCTGTGGACACCAGCTTTGACACATGGTGGTGGTTAGGAGAGTTTTAAAGGGTAACCAAGCAAATGCCAGCAAAAGTCCTACAAAATAATGCTAGTTTTACAGAACCAGATATGCAAGGTGGATTATTTGGTAGAATAAAAGACAATAAAATCCACAAGGCAATAATTCAAACAATGACAGCTGACTGGACGCATGTCAGAAGGGAGGGCTAATTGAAGAGACATTTCTGCAAATACCCAAAATGCAAACAAAAGTCTCCTATCTTCTGCAGTATTGCCAAAGGTCTTCAAGCACAGAAGTAAGTCCAGGAGAAGAGTCATCAGAGGCTCCCTGTATAAGACATAAGCAGGCACCCAGATCTGACCTGCCGTCCAGAAAAATCCGTTTTTGTCCTCTGAGGAGGCAGCCAAGGCCTCTAAGAGCATGAAGGAGGTTAGTCTTGGTGATTGTGTCCAAGGCCAGAAGGCTGCTCTCATTTCTTCTTGCTTCCTCTGCCCCTCAGTGTAACACACTTAATCTCTGTATGAAGCACAGGATGTTCATGTTTGCCTGAAGAACATTATTTCACACAGACTTTAATAATTCATTGAAATAATTAAGGGTGAGGAAATCCATAACTTTCTGTGGCAGTTTGCTCCCACTGCCCATCAACCCCAGTACTAAAAATGTGTGCCACATTTCTGATCAAATGGGTCTAATCTCACCTTCAGTCTTTGATACTTGCTGTCCTTTTCCTCCATGAGGTTAAAAAAGCTTTTATATACCCAGTATTTTTCCTCCCTTACAGTCTATCGAATTCCTCAGTCATCTTTCTGATGAGCTGAACAGATTGAACTCCCAGCCTTCCACCAGACAATCGCTCTCAGGTTGTCCAGTTGGTTTGGGGCTCTTTTCTTTTTATGTTTGCTGACTTTTTCTCTATTGGATGCGGGAGGGAACTTAGTAACTGCAGATGAGGAGAAGGCAGAAGTGCTTAAAGCCTTCTTTGCCTCAGTCTTTAGTGGGATGACGGCTTGTCCTCAGGACAGCTGTCCTCCTGGGTTGGTAGATGGTATCAGGGAGCAGAGTGGTCCCCCTGTTATCCAGGAGGAGGCATGACTGCTGTGCCACTTGGATGTTCACAAATCCATGGGACCAGACAGGATCCATCCCAGGGTGATGAGGGAGCTGGCAGATGAGCTTGCCAAGCTGCCTTCCATGATTTTCCAACAGTCCTGGCTCACTGGTGAGGTTCCAGAGGACTGGAAGCTGGCCAATGTGATGCCTATTCACAAAAAGGGTAGGAAGGAGGAGCCTGGGAATTATAGGCCAGTTAGCCTGACCTCAGTACCCGGTAAGGTAATGGAGCAGTTTATATTGAGTGTCATCACACAGCCCTTACAGGATGGCCCGGGTATCAGACCCAGCCAGCACGGATTTAGGAGGGGTAGGTCGTGTTTGACCAACCTGGTCTCCTTTTATGACCAGGTGACCCGCCTGGTGGATGCGGGAAAGGCTGTGGCTGTTGTCTATTTGGACTTCAGCAAGGCCTTTGACACTGTCTCCCACAGCACCCTCCTGGAAAATCTGGCAGCTCACAGTTTGGACAGGAGCACTCTTCACTGGGTTAAGAACTGGCTGGATGGCCGGGCCCAGAGAGTGGTGGTGAACAGTGCTAGTGGTGTTCCTCAGGGGTCTGTGCTGGGGCCAGTTCTGTTCAGGATTTTTACTGACAACATGGATGAGGGTATTGAGTCTTTCATTAGTAAATTTGCAGATGACACTAAGCTGGGAGCGCGTGTCGATCTGTTGGGAGGTAGGATGTCGCAGTAACGACACGAAAGAAGAGACAAGAGACACCTGTTACCAGCAAGGAGGAAAGAGAAGGAAGGGGCGAGCAAGACCCGCCTTGTTTTATTATATATACATTTAGAAATCACTGTTCATTGGAGGAAATAAGTTCCTCCTCCCTCAATCACAGTGGTCAAAGGAAATGTCCATCAAAGTTCTGTGTCCAGGAGAAAGGAATGTAAATGCTAAGATACAGTTACAATAACATGGCTATGTTTACATAGAAGAATGTGAGAAACTAGCTACAAAAGAATGACAACATCCAGAACTGCAAAAGTCAGGGCAACAGTAGGAGAGCTCTGCAGAGAGACCTGGAACGGATGGACGGACGGGCAGAGTCCAATAAGATGATGTTTAATAAGTCCAAGTGCCGAGTCCTGCATTTTGGCCACAATAACCCCCTGCAATGCTATAGGCTGGGGATGGTGTGGCTGGACAGTGGCCAGGCAGAAAGGGACCTGGGGGTGCTGTTGACAGCCGACTGAACATGAGCCAGCAGTGTGCCCAGGTGGCCAAGAAGGCCAAGGGCATCCTGGCCTGGATCAGGAATGGTGTGGCCAGCAGGACCAGGGAGGTCACTCTTCCCCTGTACTCAGCACTGGTGAGGCCGCACCTCGAGTGCTGTGTCCAGTTCCCAGCCCCTCAGTTCAGGCAGGACCTTGAGACACTTGAGGATGTCCAGAGGAGGCAACAAGGCTGGTGAGGGGCTTGGAACACAAGCCCTGTGAGGAACCACTGAGGGAGCTGGGGCTGTTCAGCCTGGAGAAAAGGAGACTCAGAGGTGACCTTATCACTCTCTACAACTTCCTGAAAGGTGGCTGTAGTCAGGTGGGGTTTGTCTCTTTTTCCAGGCAACAACTGGAAATGAGAGGACACAGTCTTAAGCTGCGCCAGGGGAAATATAGGTTGGATATTAGGAAAAAGTTTTTTACAGAAAGAGTGGTAAAATACTGGAATTGTCTGCCCAGGGAGGTGGTGGAGTCACCATCCCTGGATGTGTTTAAAAAAAGATTGGACATGGCACTCGGTGCCATGGTTTAGTGGAGGTGTTAGGGCATGGGTTGGGCTTGATGATCTTGAAAGTCTCTTCCAACCTGGTGATTCTGTGATACTTCTGGTAACATGGATGTCAGAAGTACAGTTGCTATTCCCAGTTTAGTTTCACCAGTGCTGCATACAGATGTGCTTAGTTGCTTTTTTCTTTTTTTTTTTTCTTTTTTTTTTCTTTTTTTTTCTTTTTTTTTTTTAAATAAAGTAGCTCTTTCATCCTTGGCCATTGAGGTCCCTGGATTTCTCTGAAGGACCCATTCCAGGCTGTAGACATTTTTTCTAGAAGCAACCAGCTTTTGCTGCTTCTGGTTGTGTTGTACTTTACTGAAAAGGACCCTCCAGTCCAAGCCACCTGAACTGTCCCATGTTTACCCACACATTATTTGCCCCTCTGACCATTTCAGTGTCATTGGTGAAGTGTGGTGTGCACAAGGGCAGCTGGGGGAACGTGACTGGGATGGCACACTCAGCACAGGACATTGACAAGGGAAAGTCAGAGGGGTTAAGTGTGCTTGTGTCTGATCCCACAATCAAGAGATCCCAAGTATCCCTTGAGGTTTGTGTTTGGTGTAGGGGTGCTCAATGTCCTCACAGCCAAAATCTGTCAAATAGCCAGAGGCATTTTTTGAGCCAAAGATGTGATTGCAGCTTACTTTTGCTTGCTGTCTGTTTTTGAGCTGCCTACATTTGTAGTCTGCCCAGATCAGCTGGGAAGCTGACCTGTGCGGTTTTGATAAAAGAGCGCTTCATAGGAATAACACTTCTGCTCAAGTTTTGACCCTCTGAAACCAGGATCAGGGTACGTAAACCTCAACAAGGGCCTCTGCTCACCTGTCCTGTACACACCCAGAGGATGTGTCAGCACCTCATTTTGTGCTTCTTGTCTCCACAGCCATCATGTCTTTTTCAGAACCCTTCTCTTCCAATTTTAGAGCTGGCTCACCTAGTTTTTGCTGTTTGTCCCACTCAGTCAGTTGTCCTGGCAGTTGCTTAATCTTGGCCTATTTTTTAGTATCTGTTACATTGTGAAAGCAAAGGGATTCTAGGGGGCATAGATGAACAGCTTTTATTGATTCCCTTTCTTCTATGTGTAAGACCAACCAGCATACATGAAGTGCATGAATAGCCAGAGTGAAACTGAGCACGGGGAGCATTGCACCATGTCCACATCACCCAGGGAACAAACGTGGTTTCCCAGAAGACTAGAGGGACTTTACAGGACTTGTGAAATCAGAAACAGCTGAGGTCTTTGGGTCTCAGGGAAGTAATTGGGAGTGTGGTTTGGGATCAGACCTGGGAAGCACAGCTCTTTTCAGGAAAAGAGAAATAGTTTACTTTGTGGATAACCACAAGAGAGAACAAGGGAACAAGTTTTGAGAAATTCTGTGCTGGAAGTTTTTCGAATTCCAGTAATTTACGCCAAGACATTTCTCCCAACATCCAGGAGACAATTTGTGTGAATATGTTTGTGATTACATTACCAGTGAAGGCTGTACATGAAGCAAAATCTTTGCCAGTGTTGTTAGAGATAATGGCATTAGGGAGAAATCCCAAGCAGGGATAATTACTCAGTGTTTAGTACGCCTGGTTATGCAAGCTGCCAAAAATGTGGTGAATGTGAATACCTCCAAGGAAGGACTTTTCTTAATGATGATTTTGTTGTTGTATCACCATCACGCTTTTGTTTGCTTGCAAGGGGGGTGTGTGTACTCTTTATTTCCCTCAACTGATGTACAAAAGGAATAAATAAAGCTTGGTAAACTGAAGTGAGAAAAGATGGGCAAGTCAATAAATAATGAAGTCATTAAGAGCAGGGAACAGATTTTTATTGCATTGTGAAATGCACAGGAAGCCACTGAACACTCCTGTACACAGGGGTGAGTCCGGTCACATGCATATTAAGAGATGAGCCACTGCAATTTGAAGATTAATATTTAGTGAGCAGACATCACAAAAGAAGAATTTACAGGGTCAAAATCAGAGACTGTGAAGAGGTAATTGCTTGCTTTGACCACAGACTTTGCAATGGGGCTGGTTTCCATATGCAGTGCAGTTTATTGTCTCATTCATTTGTTGGGCCATGGTGTTGTGGAGCTGTGGAGGAGCAGGACAGAGCTGTAGGGCAGCCTTGGTAATTTCATTTGCTTTGGCTGAGAGAGACAATCTGAGGGAGAGGAGGGCTGGAGGAGCCTTCATCCCCACCTCCAGAAAAAGAGAGTCCATCACTCCCCGGAGTCCATACCCAATGGATTAAAGTAGGGTAGCTGAACAAGGAGCAGTCTCCTCTCTTTTCCCCCAAACCCTCCCCCAAGGACTACAGGTACAGCAGAGCAAAGGAGGAAGGCCAGAGGGAAGGTGGTGGTCCCCATCCTCAGACTGTTTAGCAGATAGGTGAGTTATCTCTGATCAAGGTGCCTGCCAGATGCAGCAACAACCTGCCTGTAGAGCATCTGGGTGCTCAAAAGATGTGCAGCTTTTTAGAAGGAAACTAGAAGGAATGGCCAAGAGGGTAAAATGCTTGCAGGTGGGGAGGAGGTTATCTCTAAAGGCCCCTTACTACCAGGCCACAGTAAAGGTATTTCCAGTTATCAGAGAACATTTTAAAAGGAAATTAAAACAGGCAGAAGGTAAGCAGCTAGATAAAGAAGACTGTAAAAGATGTCCTTAAAAAGTGTAGGTTGTGTCCCCACCAGGGAAAACGAAAAGCAAACAGGTGGAAACCCATAGTGAAAGCAGCCAAAATGGACTGCTGTGGAATAATTTTGTTGGGCATAAAACCCAATAATAAAACCATTTTCAACTACAGCAGGCAGAGGCCACTTGCCAGCAAACACATAGGGCCAAGAGATGGCTGTGGGGTAATGGGAGCACTTAGAGATGACAGGGCCATAAGAGCAGAGGCAGACAAGATCTCTGTGCTGGTGTTGGCTGGAGAGGAACCTCGGGACACCTCCCACGCCACAGCTTTTTCCAACTGGGGATGAGTGAGAAACAGCCCCAGACTGAACTGTCAGAAGAGGAGGTTTCAGAAGGAGTTGATGAAATGAATAGCAACAAATCACCAGGTCCAGCTGGGGTTCAGCCTGGGCTCCCGGGGAGACTCGATTACGAGACTGCCAAACTGCGGACTGCGATGTGTAACCCTGCCTTCCGTCAGTCATGCGCCAGGAAATGGAGGTGGTAAGCCGGATAGTCTCTTAAAAGAAAAAGAGCTTTGGGAAACCACAGTCTTGTCTGTCTGCCTTCCATTCCAAGCAAATTGTCAGGCAGCGTGAGGAAAAAAAGACCAGACAGACAGGTTGAATTGATACCAGAGGTCTGTCAGAGCCCTTTGGAAGAGCTGACGTGTCTGCGCATGAGGATGACCCTCTGGACACAGTGTATTTGGCTTCCCCAAAAAGGTGATGACAGGTCTTTCACCAAACTGTCTGCTTAGTGTTAGGAAAGCACACAGATGTGTCTCTGTAGCAGTAGTTTTGAAGACATGTGCCGAGTTTTGCTCTCACCCTTGTGTGTGAGCTGAACCGAGCTCTGCAGGGGCTGAGGAAGAGGAGAGCCACCTGCCCTGTGGCTCATGCCCCACTTA
Source organism: Climacteris rufus (assembly GCA_013398175.1). Lineage (NCBI taxonomy): Eukaryota > Metazoa > Chordata > Aves > Passeriformes > Climacteridae > Climacteris > Climacteris rufus. The sequence goes on along the minus strand of VZRZ01007521.1, from coordinate 685,945 downwards.
GGCAAAGCTCAGCGTCTCTTGGAACTCCAGGTGGGGATGTGGAGTCGGTAAATATCATCATCATCTTCACCACTGACAGAGTGCCTTAGCTTTAACACAAACCCCATAGTATTATGTGATATACGGAGTCAATAATAAAGAAAAATGTGCATTCTTGCCCATAAATATTGTAGCTTTAGACAACATACCGTAGAAGCTTAGAAACAGTACCCAAGACTGGATTTGATTCTTCTGTGGGGGATGGTTTCATGCCTTGGCTGTTCCAGAGCACACCACCAGGGCTAATATTTGGGTTGAAAACCCCCTTCAAGACCATATCCTTCCCTGAAGCACTGCTGCCTGGCCACCCTTTTGCTTGTGCAGTGCATTATTCCTATCCTGTTCTTGTATTTATTGGATTGTGTCTCCTGCTGGAGAAAAGATCCCAGGTTTATCAAGCTGGTTTTGAACTCTAATCTCAACCTGCAGCCTACTTGCAAACCCATTTAGTTTGGGCTTATCTGCAAGTAAAATAAATATCTAAGCTTTTCAAGGAAATATGAGGAATTCCCATTTTTGAGCTGACAGCCTGGCTGCTGTGCCCTGGTTGGGCTGTACTGGCAAGGAAACTTGGAACAGTTCTTCTCTTTTTTGGATTTGTTTGGTCCTGTTTTGCTAATTAGAGTGAAAGCCCATTGCTCGAGGTTAAGGAATCAGCTGATAAACTTGTTTTCAGGGTTTTCAAGATTGAATCAAACAGGGAAGTGGCTGGATGTGCATTTAAAAATGAATTTCTTGTTTTGCCTTTGAATGGTACTGGTATATAATGTGATGATTAAAATGGAGGCTGAGGAAATATGTTGCTTTGAACGATTTAATCAGTTATTTCCATAGGAGCATGTCAGGGAATCAAGGACACTTGTTTTCCCTTCATTGTTCTGCATAACTGAATATATTTGGGTCACTATATCTGAATAAACAGAATAACATTCGTAAAAATAAAAAAAAAAAGGAATAGTGATAGAAGCAGCCAATTAAGCTCGGCTTGTTTCTAATCTTCTGGAAAATCAGATTTAACAATTTCCAGAGTCCTTTTTTCCCATTGATGAACTGGGGATTTACATGACTAATGTCGATTAAAACATTTAAATACCCTTTGCCTCAATGGGAACTGACAACGAGAAAATAAATGCTGCCTGCAGCCCATTCTGTCATATGAATCAAAGCTGTGAGTGTTGCGGTTTCTTGGTGGGGTATCGGCTGGGGTGGAAAGCACAGCCAATGTTCATAGAATAGGTTTTCATCTCTGAAGGCAAATGTCAACATCAGTTTACCTCTGGGATAAGTGAGACCTCCTGAGGGATGTCAGCCCTGTGTGGAGGGGTCAGAACATGAATCCAGTGCCCACATTGTACAGACGTGAGATCAGGCTGGCAGCCACGCAGGGAAAGGCCAAGGAATGCTGTGAGAGTGGGACATGGTCCAAATCAATTGCTGAATATGGAAAAAGGAGGAGCAGTGATTAGAAATCAAGTCTTCTGGCCTGAGCACTGGGCGACAGTAGTAAATAAGTTTCGGTAGCTGTTTTCTCTGTTAATAAAACAAAACATGTAAACACATCCTAGACGGCCATCCATCAGAAAGACATTTTGCATCACATACGTTTTATGAATATTAGATAATGGAGGAATGTAACAAATAGCCATTTTTTTCCTCCCTCTTGAATACCAAATAACAGTTATTAGTATCTGTCAAATAAATAATGTGAATAATTTAACGAGACATCACTATTGTGCAAGAAATGATATCCCATTCTATTAAGCTTTGGAGTCAGTTATTGTGCAAAGATGATAAATACATGCAGTAGCTACAGCAATTATGCCCTAGAAATCTACTTCAAGTGTTGCACTGCTTTAAGAAAAGGAAACCATTCGGGCTCTCTGCACACCACGCAAATTATGTGCCAGATCTTCAGCTCATGTCAACTGGCGCAGCTCCAGCTGTTCCAGCTGTGCTCTGTATACAGTGCCCTTCTGTATATTGTGATCATATATGCACACATCTCCCTGGCTCCGTCTCCTTAATAAAATTGTGTGTGACCTTATCATGTCAACTTGCCCTCTCTGCTTCACTTTTGAACCTTTCCCAGCAAAATCTGCCAGAGGTTCTGCAGGTACATTCCACGAATCTGCATGAAAGCAGCAGGCCAGGAGGGGAAGGCAGATCATGTCAATGAAGCCAGTGTCTATCTGTGCAGTGCATCTACAGGAAATCTATCTAAATGCTGTTGGTCAGAGAGCCACAGGCATAAAGAAAGGTATAAGATGAAATATTAGATTAGAAGGATTTCAATGATCACTTGGAGGTGATGCCCCTGAAAAGCATTGGCCTCTCGCTCCCAAACAGGGCCACACTCACCTGCTGACAGGCTCAGGATTGCATATCAAATAGCTTACAATAATTTCAATGGTCTTTCTAGATTCCTGCTTCTTGATCATTATTTAATCAATCAAAATTACTTGGAAAATACTACTGTTTAAAACTACTATTTAGGACTGTAGAAACTATTCTAATTACAGAAAACATTGGGACCATTACCTTTTACTGGTATTTTCCGTGATAAAACATTCCATTCTGTGCATAGGAAAGTATTAAATATTTGCACTGAAGTTTTCTATGCTGGATGTTTACTGTTCACTATTTTTTTCTCAGAATGAAGGTGGGGAAAAATATATACATATTTCTCTCAGCTGAAATTTGAAAGTTTCAAGATGAGGGCTGACAATTTTTTTGCAGCCAAGACCTTGTGTGAAGGACATGCTTTTTACATCCCCATCCCTGACTTTTTTAAAATACAAGAACATGAAAAAAACACTCCACTGTGGGATGCATCTGTTTATTAACTACTTGTCCTGTTGACCACATGAATGTTATTTGATGCTAAAGGATGGGGTTAATTTTTTAACATCTTTATCAGAAAAAGGACACAAAAGACCGAGTGAAAAAATCAGTCTTAAAACTAATAAATGAAATGCCTCAAACATCAAAAGGTGCCCAAACTAAGACAGTCTGGACAACTCTCATTTGGCTGTGGTACTTCCACAGTATCTTAGGGCCAAACTGTGTTCTCTAAAGGACAACTGGGCTGTGGAATGGAACAGATCAGCATTGTGCACACACGGGTTTGCTTCTGGACTTGATCAGAGCAGGTAGAGTGGTTCTCTGCATCTCACTGCTGAACAGCTGAACATGGGCTTGCACATGGGAATGTTGCTGTGGGCAGAGAAAGCCTCTTCTATGGCACAGCCAAATCCCCACCTGGGATCCCACCCTAGCCTTGTCTTCTGCCACAGAGCCCCTTTGTGAGAGAGGGAGACTGCACTTTGCATGTTGTGGGACCCAGCTTGAAATCTCAGCATTGGGCTTGCCGGAGTACTTGGCATGCACAGTGGCATCTGAAATCAATAGAAGCTATTTTCTGAGCCCATAAAGTGCTGTAGAAAATATGATGTACTATGAAATGATAAGCCTCAGGCATTTCAAACCCTCCACCCTGACTTAGTGGGTAGTTTGGACTGTTTGCTCAGTGTGTCTTGGTTCTCCATGCATAACCATCTCCACTGATAATTCATCTCACCAGAAGCACTGCGAGAGTCAGTTAAATGGTTGTGAAATGCTGATACCACATGCTGCAGCAAAGCCCAGGAAGGCATGAATAATTCTGCTTTCAGAGCAGGGTGTGAACAGTGTGCAATAAATAAGACAGTCATGCATTGATGATGAGGACAAGCAGGATTTTGAGGGGCAATTAGTGAGGGAGGGGTCAAGTAGAAAAAACCTCAGTAGTATAGTGAGATAATTAAAGATGTTTCATAATCTACGTGCCCATAGGAAGCAGTAACAATTGCTCAGACAACCATGCAAAATTAAACACTCATTTAGGAGATCCTGTGTAATACCATTCACCAATTGCTTTGGTATTTGTAGAAGTGAGATCTGAGCACATCCCTTTGGTCTCAGAATATATGATTGCATCAACATTGATATTTTATAGCAGATTAAAAACTCACTTGTGTTTCAAAGAGCATCAAGGCACAAATACCACCTCTGCAGCCAATGTTAGATGGCCTCCTGCAACTACAATTTATACGTAGGTTAATGATGTGGAAATGGGGAAAACCTTGTAACACACCATAACAAAAACCTTGCCAAAACTCTGTGGAAGCGTGCTGCTGTGCTGTAGAGATGCTGTTTGTCTACAGATGATTTCGTTTTTCTGCTCCTTATCTTCTCCTCATACAACCTGGACTTTCTTTAAATGTAAATGAAAAAAATGAAAAAGAGGGAAAAAACAAAGAGAAAAATAATAAAAAGGAGCACTGTATAGATGTCTTTACTGAGATCTGGTGTGGCTGAGAAGCTTTCCTTCCCAGCAAGAGTTTCTGGTGGATTTGCCCACTCTTTTGGGAACATGATAAAGTAAGGCACATTTATGAGCCCTATCCAAATTAACATTTTCAGCTCAGTTTTCAGGGGCATAAAACGGTTGCTGGTTAAAGTTCTGTCGTTGGTGAGGTATTTATTCCATCTAGTAAAGGAGGATACAAGCCTGATAAGGCTGCTGAGGCTGCTGATTTCCATTGTTGTATCAGTTCTTTCCCCAAGTAGTAGCACGTTGCAAAAATGTTATTTGAGAAAATTACAATAATGTTTTCTGATATCTGCTCCAAATACACAAAATGCAAATTGTTTTGAAAGAGATGAATAGTGTGTCGAGAAGCACCATGCAATTAAATAATTGGTTGTGAGCATCTTTTCTTATTAAAATGAAGCAATTGTAAATAACAGAATGATATTTAAATGAAATGGTATGTAAGGCCAGTAAGAAAGATTTGCAAGAAACATTTGTAATTGCATTATCTCCAAGTAGAAAATTTATAAATTATAATGAATTATACAAATGTATCCTGACATAAAAGGGAAGTGTTTGATCAAGAGGCTGAATACGTATGGATTAAGTTCTTTTTATTGAGGAAGTTTCTCCTGCCTGTATGCAATATTCATAAAATGTGTTACAAGTTTATAATCAGAATATATACTTGTTAAAATACTAATTTAGTATGGAAGGTATATTTTAAATATTTAATAAAGCAATTATCCTGTATTAGCACCATGTTCTTTATTTCTTGGATTAAAAATTCACAGGGATTTTTATCCCTTGTATCTTTATTTGTCATAGCTTTTTTTAGAGTTATTCTCTATACATTTTCTGAATCAGCTGAGTACTAATCACTTTCACATATGTTTTAGAATACCTGTAGTCTGTGCTTCAAATGTATTATACACACACACACAGGTCACAACTCAGTATTTATTACCCAAATAGTCTTCATTCTCCATGCCTGCATCACGGGGAATAGAATGTAAAGTGGCTGCTGCTTACACGCTGCATGGGCTGGGAGGAGGCTTGGTGTGGGCTACACCTCTGAGCAGGAACAGGGAGATGGCTGCAGGAAACTGGGAACCTCTGGATCCGCCAGACAAGGCAGGGAAGCGCTGGAGGGAGGCTGCAGGTTGTCTGCAGGTCAGAGCAGATAGAGCAGGCTGTGTGTCCATTGCAGGTCAGAGCAGATAGAGCAGGCTGTGTGTCCATTGCAGGTCAGAGCAGATAGAGCAGGCTGTGTGTCCATTGCAGGTCAGAGCAGATAGAGCAGGCTGTCTGTCCATTGCAGGTCAGAGCAGGTAGAGCAGGCTGTGTGTCCACTGTCTGCAGGTCAGAGCAGATAGAGCAGGCTGTCTGTCCATTCAGGTCACCTGAGTCAGGGCTGCTCTGAGCTGTGCATTTGAGGGATGTGGATCTGCACAGACACCTCTGCTGTTCTTTACAAATAAACACCGTGAGCAGTCAAATTAAGACTAACAGAAATTGTGTTTTTCTGAATTTGAGAAAGTGCACTCAAAGCCTGTCTCATCCTGTGTGCCTTTGGGGCAGTTAAGTGAGTTTTGCTTTTGCGCTGGGTGGGTTGAAGCATCAGGGTCAAATATCTTCCCTGGCTGAACTTCCAGATGCTGCCCAAGCTGAATCAGCGGTGAGGTGATTCTGAAGTCAAGTTTCTTGCCACAGAAGCCACCCAAAAGCCACCAGGGAGCCAGTGCAGCTCTCTGTAGTACAGACACTCCCTACAGCAAAGGGGCACTAGCACCAAGTCCTGCACCATCTTAACCAGCAATCTGGATTTCAGGTGAACCAGCAAGTGAAGCAGAGCAGTCCTTGCACTGGCACAGAGGTACAGGCATGAAACAGAAAAGGAATGGCCACAAACTCCTGGCTATTTACAGCTTGGAGAATGAAACCCTGTTGAGACTGCTCAGAGCTGAAGCTGTCTTCTACAAAGACAGGCTGAGAGAGTTGGGGTTTTTCAGCCTGGAGAAGACAAGGCTCCAGGGAGACCTCAGAGCACTTTCCAATACATAAAAGGGCTACAAGAGAGCTGGAGAGGAATTTCTTAGAAGGGCATGTAGCAATAGGACAAGGGGGAATAGCTTAAAACTGTCAGAGACTAGATTTAGATTATTAGGAAGAAATTCTTCACTACAGTGGTGGGGAGGCACTGGAACAGGTTGCCCAGGAAGCTGTGAACGCCCCATCCCTGAAAGTGCTCAAGGCCAGGTTGGATGGGGCTCTGAGCAACCTGGTCTACTGGGAGGTGTTCCCTGCTCATGGCAAGGGAGCTCCAACTAGATGCTCTGTAAGGTCCCTTCCAACCCAAATCATTCTATGATTTTATTATCTCTTTTGGCTTGTGGAAAGTTAGCTTGCAAACCAACAAAGGGCAGGGATCGATACCAACAGGTCTGGTATCTCTGTGGCTTTTCCACCAGTATCTAAGCAATGCTATCAGAGAAGGTAGAAACTCAGAACTGCAATGACATCTTGCAAAGATGCTTTTAGAGAAGGATTTAATACAACATCAGCCAGGACAAGCATTACTGGCAACCTTTATGTAGGATTTACCCCAAAGTGGTGAAAACATCCTGTGAAACAGAGACAGAACTCAGTGTTCCAAGGTCAGAGTTAGTGATAACTTCACAAAGATGTTTCTACATTTCTCTTTGCCCAAGATATCAGTGTAATACTTGCAAGGAAACTTTTGGAAAATGGCTCTCTGGAGTACTACTGTGCTGCTCTGTGCTCTGGCGTGTAACAAGGCAGAACTCACATCTCATTTCAGGCAGTGTTTTTCTCATAAGAGAACTGATCCCAGATTAGCTCTGAAGACAACAAAGTGCTACCTATAGCCATTTATTATTTTTTGCTGTGGAATAAAAAAAAGATAACCTAAGTGGTTTAATTGGTGCAAGACCCACTGCTCAAGCAGCAGGTTTTATCACATGATCAATTTAAAGACCAAGGAAGAAAATCCTACCAAAGCAGAGACTAACCTGGGTACTGAGAGAGCACTGTCAGCATTTGCAGTAAAGGACTCAGAGTCTGACAACTGAATTTATTAGAAAGAAGGATCTGGGCTCTGATGGGTTCAGTCTTGATGAAAAATTAATGGATTTATAAGTCTCCTTTGAGCTTTTTGAAACATTAATACCTATTTTTATTTGCATTACCTTGATTTTAATGATTATTCTCTTACATGTGAGCTGTGCATAAATATTGACCTTGTCAGCTGTCCACTCCCTCCACCAGTGGAAGGACCCTGGCAGCTCCCTGTGCTCTGCATCTTCTGCTGGGCTCAGACAGAGTGTCTAGCTGATGTGGCTGTATTTTTGTCCCATTCATACGATTATTTTAAGAATATATTTATAGAATAATTATCTGAACGTAGTGTAACTTGATGGAGGAGTGCTTTCTAAAATCAGATGAGTTGAGCAAGAAATGTCATTTGTGCTAATCTGTCTGAAACTGGGGAAGTGTGAAATGTGCTGTAGGGAGGAATTATCTCTCCTGCACCATCATAGGCCAGGAAAAAATCTGTTTCTTACACACAATATAACATATTTATAACAAAATCTTAACTTATTCTCACTCATTTCTAGCTAAGTTAATGTGTTATTAATTGTGTATGTTCAGATATAATTTGAGGGGGGTAGGACAAACTATCTCTAGCACTGCAGCCACTTACCTGTAACAATCACATTTTCTTTCTAATAGAGCAAGTTAATTTTTAAAGTGATCTACAGAGGAACAGATGGGGGAACGAATTCTCTATGGGTATCTCCTGCTACACCAACACTGGGAGCACAGAGCGGTGCCTGGTGCCAGGCACATCTACCTTGCAGTTCTTCCTTCCCTTGTTCTCCTGTTATCTTGGTCAGGTGACCAGACATGGAAAAGCAGCCTCTGAAGGTAAAAATTCCTCTAGTGTTTGAGCAATCTGCTTCATAAACAAGTTCCTTGCTGGGCTGCAGCATCCCACAGCAGGGTCCCATCTTAGGGATGTCTGTACGTCTGTAAGCACGACAGGCTTCCAGCAGCAAGGGAGGAATTTGGCTGCAAAGGCAAAGCCAGGACAGGAGTCACAGTGAAAACCACAAGAATAATTAACTGCTTCCTCATCATCTGTTTTGTTTCCCTGCTGACATGTGGACTCCTGCTACACAGGAAGCAAAACCCCACTGGCTTCAGTTAAACTGGGATTTCACCCCAGATTTCATCATCCTCCTGTTTTCTCATTAATTATTGCTCCACTAATTTATTTGTAAAAGAAGAGAGCAGCAACGCATCAGCCGTGGTTTTCCATGTCCTGTGATTTTGGACGGAGGTCTTGGACAAGGGGCACTGGGAGGTTGGGGGCTGCCTTAGCGGGCGGCCTGAGCAGCTCCCCATGCTCCTGCAGCAGGCCCTGTCCTCCCCTCCTCTGCCTCCCCCAGGGCACACACCCTGCCACTAGCAAAGGGGCTGGCTAATAACACCTGATAGTTTAAATCCAAATTTTGGAACTGGACAGTGCTCCTCAGGTTACCAGCGAGAGCGTGGTGTCAGTTCAGGAAACCCATCCAGAGCCGCTGCAGGGAATAACAATCCCACTACTGCAGGAGGCTCATGCTCCTTCAGGGTGCCAGATCTGCACTAGACAAGAAAGAAGAATCCTACAACATGCATTTTAACAGTAATTACAGCAGAGCATTAGGACAGAGACTGATAAAACCCCCACCCTTCTTATTAACATATGTTTTTCTTTAAAATGTTGCCTACATCTGCTACCAACCTCTGAACCTCAGAGAATATGCAGAAGATGAACATTGGTGTATGAGATAAATGCACCCTAGCCCATAGATCATAATGGTGTGCAGCATTTTTAACCCTTCTATTAAAGGGATTTACATAACAGGTAGAGCTGATTTTGAGAGGTCTGAATTTAGACATGTAAGAGATTGAGAGGGGAAAAAAAATCACCTTAGTAAAAGTTAGTGGTTTTCATTTTCAAAAATTTCATTTTCATGAAATTATTGTCTGTCATATTTATTACTAATAACAATAATGTGTTTTTCTGACAAATTTATTGCCAGGCCTTTAAAACAAGAAATGAGGTGCTCTAGAACTGTGCTGTGGTAGCACTGCATCTGCCTGAGCTCAGACAAGGAAAGGGAGTGCCGGGAGCTGGTGGGAAACAGCATGCTCAAGAAGGAAACACCCACTGCCTGCAGAAACACCCCCTGTGCTACTTGGATAACATGTGGACACACATCATCCCTCTGCTGCTGGACAGGCTTTTGCAAGATGTAGATCACAGATGAGAGATGACAGGGTGCTGTGGGGCATCCATGACGTTTCTGGGAAGATGTCTCAGGAGACAAACATTGGTGTGACAGCCACTGATGTGCTCAGCCCCTGCTGCCAGCGATGCCCCAGGAACATGGGTACCATGCAGGGCATCTCCTGGCCAGGATGCCAGCCATGCTCCTGGCTCCCTGGGCCTCCCACAGGAGCTTTGCTACAAGCAGCAGCATTTCTCTGTGTGATCAGGTCTGTCCTGGGCTGCTGAGAGTCACTGCTGATGCTCCACAATGGGGTGTGCAAGCTAGTGGGATATAGTCATACATCTGCTCTTTTGGGACAGAAATTCAGGGATCTTGAGTTGAAGCCTCAGCTTTAAATTAGCTGCTCCAAAGCCACCTGTCTCTGTTGGTGCACAGGCTGGGTTTGATTGAAATGTGCTCTTTTCCCCTAATCAGAAAAGTTTCATAATATCTGTTTTGGCTCTGAAACAACACAGTCTAAGCAAAAATGAAACACCCTCTCTGGAAAAAACACAGTTATCTGAGCATTTTAGAGTTATTCTAAGAATTTTAGACTCATGCTTGGAGTCTTTCAATTTCAGTTGAGCCTACTCCCTCCTGACTATCCCCCTGCATCCTAAACAGTCACCCATGCACTCATGCAAGTGCATGCAGGAAGGTGCAGTACATGCTGTATGTTTGATTTTGTGGAATCACAGAATAACCTGAGCTGGAAGGAACCCACAAGGATCATCTTGTCCAACTCCTGGCCCTGCCCTGGACACCCCAAGGGTCACACCATGTGCCTGAGAGAGTTGTCCAAACACTCCTTGAACTCTGCCAGTCTTGCTGCTGTGACCACTTCCCTGGGAGCCTGTCTGAGAGCCCAGCCACTCTCTGGATGAAGAACCTTCTCCTAATATCTCACTGAAACCTCCCTGTCTGAGAGCCCAGCCACTCTCTGGATGAAGAACCTTCTCCTAATATCTCACTGAAACCTCCCCTGACTCAGCTTCATGCCTTTCCCTCAGGCTGAACAAAACAAGTGACCTCAGCCGCTCCTCACATGGCATCCCCACCTCAGCTGTTCCTTGTATGGCTTCCCCAGCAGGTTATTTCACAGCAAATTGTCTGTCTGGATGGCCCAGAAATGGCTGGGCCAGACTTCCAAATACTTAAGATCAGCTCACCTCAAAAATAGTGATATATTTGAGGAGATGGAGATTTTAAAGCCCAGATTTACTGCTAGCTCTCTCAGAGCTGGTTTGCCTTTTGGCCAAGCTGAAGAGCAGTCCTTAAGGTAAAACACACTAAATGGCCCATGTCTACGTGGATTAAAAATTGATCACTCTGTCAGAAGAGGGATCCTTTAAAACAATTGCAAATTGCTTTGGTGGGCATTGCATTAGAATGTGCTTTATACATGACCAATCAATATGTTTGTGCATATAAGTATGTAAAGCTGCATCAGTTCCTAGCAAATGCAATATTCATGTAGGTATGGTGCCATGGGCATCTCTCCCCATTTCACCACAGCCAGAGCAAAGTTTGCAGTATGTGCAGGACAGGCAATCTCCTATCTTGTACCTTGGCTACTCAGAAGTGAGGATCCAGGAAGAGAACAGGAAAATACTGATACATTCAATTTCTGGTGGCTTTGTAGAAAAAAAATTGGTATCTATTCCAATTACAGTGGTGGTCTGACTCTCATATGAGAGCTTTTGACCAGTTTTGCCATTGGTGGCATTTAGATATGGCAAAAGGAGGCTTCTTGAGGAAAGGTTCAGCTCTCAGTATGAGTGATTAGGTGTGGTTAGACATTGGCTTTACTTCCCTGTCCACCCAAAGCTATTGGTTCTTCTAGCACAAGTTAAGGAATGTCAATTTACACACCAAGACTGATATGCATAGAAGTAAATAGGAAATAATGCACACCTCATCAGTATTTTTCCCTCTGTAAATTCAATTTCTGATTCTGTTATGTCACGAATCATTACACAGAAGGTCTAGGGATTTTTTTCACCACCTTAGACCACTCCTCCAATGTATCACTAAACCATTTTTAAAATGCAATTTAGTTGGCTAGTTCCCAACAGAAAAAAAAAACTATTTCCAGTCTCTGCCATTTGCATCTTACATACCCTTCAGGAACCAGCCAAGGGGCTTAAAGAGTGAACCCATGTTATGGGTGCCAAATCTCTTAGTTTATCATTAAGCTGATAATACAGTTCAATCTCATTACTATTCTATCATTAGGATCTGAGTGGTTTGAGTGTTTGACTAAGTGGTTCTTTTTTTCTCCTCAGAGGTGTATGAGATGCTGCCTCTCAGCAAGGTGTCCTGAAAACCTTTTCTTAATGAACAAGTGATTAAAAGGCTTAAGTGCAAGCAGGCATCCAAAACACAAGCTGCATTATCACAGAATGAGCCAGGAACAGGCAGATCCTCAGTGCCACTGGCAGCACAGAGGTCCTTCACTCAGACTCTCGGCACTCTCTTCTTCTGTCTCAGTGGTAGTGCTGGGCAGGTCCCGTGGGCAGGCGGTGCTGTGGCCCAGGATCCACCATGGGTGGCTGGCTTGTCCTATGCCATGCACAGCAAAGCCACCCCAGGGCAGAGCTGGCTTTTCTCTTTTCCCCCGTTTTTCATGCTGTGAGTGTCCTGCTCCTACCCAGGCTGTGTCTCTTTGAGAAGGCTGCCAGGACTAGCACAGCCAGTGAGGGAGAGCGAGACAGAGTCCTCGGTGGTTTGTACTTTTGTGCTATCTTTCACAACATCAGATTTTAGTATTCCATATATTTAGTATTCCATGTGAAGGTACAGTGAGAGAACACCTGGGTTCAGCATCCCTTCTCAGGGCGTGGAGATGACTGTCAAAGGAACACATATGGAAGGAGTGTCAGCCAAGGACATGCAACTTCCCAGAGTGAAACCCTTCAGAGATCAGGGGAGGTTAGCTAATAGTTGCAGCAGACATCAAATGCCACCTCATTTTCCTCCCTAGGTGTGAGTGTTGTGCAGTCATACCAAGGGTGCTGCTTCTCAGGGATCCCTGGGTGCTGCCAAGGCAGCCTGTGCCCAGTATCTGCTTGTTCCTCGGTGAGGGACGGGGTGAAGAGGAAGGCTCTGGGAAAGCAACAGTGGGTGTTTAGTACACCATGCCAGGACCTCCAGGACCTCAGCATAGCACCAGTGCCAGTGATGTGTATCTGGACAGGGTCCTTCTGGTGGCACGAGCTGCTTTCTATCTGAAGGAGGAAAGGTGGAGAGATAAAAATAAAACTTTCTCCCTGACCTTTGTTAGAAATTTCTCTTCCATTTGTTTCTATTTCTGCCCTCTTCTCATTCGTTCCAGTAACTGAAACAGCAGCACGAGCTGACACTATCTGTCATTACCCACATCATTTTCTGTGACACTTGTTCAATTAACTGCCCTCACAGATCTCTTCATGCTCCTGAGGAAAAAAGTTTCACTTCCCCAGTCCCAGAGAGCCTGTCTATAGGGATGTGGTCAACTTTGCTGCCTTTGATGTCCCATGGAGTTGTCTGGCTGATGTGTTCTGTGGTGGCTTCATCATTTTCTATTTCTTGCTGACCCCAGAAGATGTGGAGACCTGGTGCCTGTACCATCCCCAGCATCACGGTTGAGTTTCACCACCACTGAATAAGTTAAACCTCTGACCTGGCCTTCCCAGCAGCTGACACCCTGTGGCTGTTTCACCCTTGTTAAGCAGTTGTGATAACCTTGCTCAGAAGTGGCTTTGATGGGGCTGCCTGGGCAGGAATCCTCACTGATGGCTGGCTCTGCCCAGGACAGGCACAGTGGCTGAGACCTGAGGAAGAGCCATTCTCCTCTCGGTACCACGACTTGAAGAAGAGCTGCCCAGTTTGGCTCTGTTTCTCTACTGGCCAGCCTATTCTGGGGCATCTTGTTTATTGAAGTTCTGTTTAGTGACCAGAATGTAACATCCCTGGTTTTGATTTAGGTTGTGGTTTCTACATAGACAACATCTGGGCACTTACGACTGCCTTGTATGTTGTCATTAAGGACTGCATATTAGTTTCCAGCACTGTCTGTTTTCTTCCAAAGGCACCTCTTCTCCTTCCAGTCATTTGAGATACCAGTGGAAAAAGAACATTTTACATTTGCAGACACTGGATTATAACCTTGCTTCCACTGAAGAAGACTTGACAGAGGAGAGGTTAGTACAATCTGAGTTGTAATAGACTTATCCAGTCCCAGACTTTGGTTAACATCTCATTCCTCTTCTCCTGAAGAGAAGAGCCAGTACAACTGATCTAATATACCTTGCCCAGGGCTGTGAGCAGAGTGCTGATTTACTGGAGAGCAGGGAATCCAGGAGAAATACTTTATTAACGTCTCACTCTGCTGGTAGTCTAGGTGGAGGGGGAAGTGAAATGGAGGCTTAGAATTAAAAGTCTGATAATTTGCCAGGGAGATGATGACAAAAATCAAAAGGGAAAGCACATTTTATTTGCAAAGTTCAAGAAGGGTATTACAATCAAGAAGAGGAAAGCAAATTGAAGCATTAAAAATAAAGCACTTGATAGGAGCTCTTTGAAAGGGTGGCTAAAAAGTATTTCACTCTCTCTCATGACAGCACCATATTCCCCCCTTCTCTCCATTCCCCCCCCATGTCACATCCATTAATTGGATTACAGCTGTTTGTGACGCCAGCCCAGCTGCAGCCCTGGTGCGGCTGAATGCAGGAGGTGTCAGGCTGGGCAGGAAGGAGCTGCTCTGGGTAACTCTGACCTCTGATCCCTGAAACCAGCTTCCCAGTCCCTGACCCTGTGCTGGGCTGGGTGTCACAATAAAGTTTGTAACACAAGAGAGGATGGTTAAGTCACCAGGGAAGTCCCCTTGAACATTGGCTTTTAATGCCCTGACCTGTCAAGAGTTGAGAATTTTGTCTCCTTCCTTCCCTTCCAGGACGGGCTGACCCAAACCAGTGGTGATGGGCAGGGGACAGTCAGACCCTCTGCTTAGTCCAGCATGATGATGGGGAGGTGGCAGAGAAAAGTACAACTTTATCTCAAGGCTGGATTTTGTGCCATGTTGTTCACTTGTGCGTGCAGGGAGCTCAGGGATGCTCCGCCAGAGCCCAGGAGCAGAGCTGCTGCCACTGCTGCCACTATCACCACCCCAAGTCCCCTTCTCCTCCTTCCCAGCCCAGGGTCCTCTCTGAAAGCTTTAACTGGTGACACTGCAGGGATTTCTACTTAAAACCCGAAAACTATTTCATCAGCTTCAAAAGAAATTTGCTTCCAGCCCATCAGGCTGTTGCTTGGGTACCACTGCTGTGTGCAGTGTCATGATGATACAAGGCAGAAGTGAGCTTCCTGGCACAATTTCATTCAAATAGTACTCCAGCCTCACCTGTGATTTAGTTGCTGAGTCTGAAAGATCAGAGGACAGGGATGCCAGGCCTCTGTTTAGCTTGGTCTTGAAGCAGAGATCAGGAGAAGCTGTAGGTAAGAGGAGGGAACGGGATGCATGCCACTGCTGCTCTCCCATGACCACAAACCCACCTACACACTTCACCATCAGAGATTTCCCAGGGAGAGTGCAAATTCTCTGAAACTCATCCTTTCCTGCAGCAGTAAGGCGAAGAAAAGCCAGGACATTAAACAGTCAGAATAAACCTCAGCCAGACCAGTTCTTAAATGTGACGTGCTTTTCTTCAAAAGCATATCATAAATATTTCAGCAATTCTTCTGATATTAGAATTACCCAGATGGACTGAGATTTTAAAAAATCTCAAAAAACGAAAATGGATCAAATTGCATTGTACCAAATTGCCTCCACTCGCCGGGTATGCACCAGAACTGCAGGGACAGCAGGTTGTATTGCATGGGCAGGTCAAGTTCTTCTCTTATACCAAATGTTTTCATTGATTTCAAAGGTCTACCAATTGTTTTAGTGAAGCAAAGAGACCTGTTGTCTTAATTTTGACCAGTGTGGGGAATGCAAGAGCTGGGAGGAGGGCAGGCAGAGGTGGCAGCGATTGGGGTGGGAAGAGGGGGTCAGGCCAGTGCTTCCCTTAGGGGTCTTCAGCCTCATGGGATGGGCAGTCTGGGATGTATCTGATAGGGCTATCAGGGAAAGAGGAACAACACTTCTCTCATCCTGCTGCCAGAACAAACACCTAAAAAAAAGGCATTCTTGAGCTTCTCGCACAACAGAGGAAAATGTGTGAGGGAAGCAGAGGCAAAGGCCCTGTGCCCAGCAGCACTTCAGTGCAAGCACAGGCACAATGTCTCGCTGTGAAGCTGGCAGGCTCCTGTGCTTGCCACGATGCTTGTGTGCCAGGGCTTTGCCAAAGTGAAGGTAAATACAAAGCACGGAATTTGGAAGAGACCTGGCACAGGAAACTAACAGCAAAGCAAAGGGAAGGAACTGGTACAGCGTGAGATAAAATGAAGAATGGAAGTGCTGTGGGGTGGCAGCAGCCTTATCGTGTTTTTAAGCCTCAATCTAATGAAAAGAGATACATAATTAAAATGAAGCAATTAACCGTTTTGTAATTAAATACAAAAATAATTAAGTTGAAATTGAGCACGATAACATCCAATTGTCAGGACAGGATTTATTAGTGCTTTAATCTGATGAATTATTTTCATTGTTCTACTCATTACGTTCCTGTGGAAGGAAATTGGTCCTTTCTGTAGAAAGGGACAGAGGTTCTTATTCCATGTCCTTTGGGCTTATTAAAACCTGAATTATGATACCATGAGTATATGAACATGATTCCACATTTCCACAGAAAGGGCTGCATTTTTGTCAGTGCCCCAAGAATTTCATATTATAATCTATGTTTTCCATCATGCTTGTTTGCAGCTGTTTGGTCTGTGTAAAATGTAAAGCATTTGGCTTAAAAGCTGGTTTTGTTGCTGCATAAATGGTGATGCTCTTTATGGAATTTCAGACTAGAAGAAATACATACATAGACATGAAGTCCATTACAGTGTAGCAAGTAAAGGAACAAATTCACGACCACGTTTTGACAAGCAGACCCTGAACTATCAATGTTTATCAACCTGCTTCTGTTTCTCTGTGCTCATGTGTAAGGTATTTATGTGCTTTGCTAGATAACAGCAATAAAAAGTGGGGTTACAAATGCCCAGAGTAAGTGTAGGCCACTTATTCTGATGCCTTTTCACGGGTTTGAGTACATGGGTTTAGACTTCCCACCTTGAGCAGAGGATCAAAAAAGTCTTTTCTTCTTCCTTGGTGCCAACAATGACAACTTAGTATAGCTCATCTCAGAACAAGGGCATGTCTTGGTGCCTTGCTTGTCTTCAGTGGAGCTGCAGTGATTTATGAAATAACTGAAGTCATCTGGGCAAAACACAATGAAGAACAGTTAGAAATACTGTAAGGATGGAGATCCATCTTTCATTTGGACATTTTCAGCTGACAAATTTCTTGCTGGTGTGGGGATTTAGGACATTGGTGGTGTCCTTCATTGCTCTTTACTTGAAGCATATTGCTATTTGTGTAGCTTTTGGTCTTCTGTACTGCAAGTCTTGTGCTTGCAACAGTGATGGAGTGAGCCTTGTCCTGTGTGAATATATGTTAGAAGTTTGCTGGACTCTTCCAGACTAAGCATCTATTTCAAGCAGCTGCCTGTAACTGAGGGGAATGGTGACCTGTGGACCTTTATGCAGTCTCAGTTCTGCACTTGGGAAAAAAAAAGTAATAGAAGTGTGGATTTATCTGTGAAAAGAGTCATCTCAGTTAAGATCACAGGAACTGCCGAATTTTTCAGCCTCGTTGGATGTGGGGTACTAGGCAAGCCTGGCGTTAGATGCCTCAAAGAAGGGCATAAGAAAACCAAGTTGAGCAGATGTCTAATGATCTTCTACTTCTGCTCACAGAGTTCTCTAATATTCAGACTGGTGTAGTGCACAGAGAAAACCATTTAGTACCTGTTCCAGAACCTGTTGTCCAATTTAAGGAGCAAAGTTGTTGTTGGTGAGTAATTAATAAGAAATCTGTACTGCAAAGAGAAACCCAGCTGTGATAATGCATATAAAAAGAAGTATGGTAGTGGTGAGTTGTATAACTCAGAAAATACCTATCTTATAGTAAATGTCATCCGATTGTTCAAGAAAATGATTGTCCTCCCCCACAAGGCTGAAAATATGATGCTAAACTAAATTCACTTATAGATGCCTATTCAGTAATACTGGAAAGATGGCAGAGAGGGAAAAACTCATAAATGAGAAACAGAGAGAAAGTTGAACAAGCTGATTTATGGGGAAAGATTAAAGTAACTAAACGCACATCACTCAGATAAACGACATTTCAGAGGAACGTAATTGCTGACTCGGAGGACTTGAAGGATTGGGCACCTAGGAATGAGAAGATTCCCCAGGGCCACGCAAGACTGGGAATTATACAATGAGGAGAAATGGGTGAAACTGCACAAATGAAAGTTCAGGTGGAGGCATGAGAAATGGTTCCTTACGGAGAGATTTCCTGAACTATGAAATCCTCTCCTAAGGGGACCAGTAAAAGCTTGGGTTATTTAGCACTAGGCTAGAAAAGTACTTGAAAATGTACTAAAAGGCACAAATCTGCATCCACAGTGGGTGCACTGCGTAGGTTATAACTCAAAAACCTCTCTGTATGGTCCCTTTTGTTTGTTTGTTTGTTTGTTTTTAACAAAACTGGGCTATTTGTCCCTCTTCTGTAGCCTGTGCCTGCAACCCCTTGGTCCTCTGCCCTCAGCGTCACTGCAGCCCAAGCCCTGCCGAGCTCCACGCTCTGATGCAGCAGATTCCCTGAGCTGAGTCACGCCTTGAAGGGAGCTGATGCCGCGCCGTGACGAGATGACTTCTCTGCTTTGTACCCTGCAAGAAGAATTGTCACTTGCTAATTGTATAGCATCCCTTGTCTTTCACGTAGCTCTGCTGGCAGCAGCAGCAGAGGTGGCGGTCTGCCGGCACAAGCCGGCGGAGCCAGCCCTGGGTGACAGCCAGTTACACATATGCAGCAGCAGGAACAAAACTCTTGACCTTCACTTCCAAAGACAGTGACCTCTGTGGAAGGACACACACGGTTAGCTGGCCCACAGTATTTTCAGGAGTTAATGCATGCAATTTAGTAATGGATAGCAGAGTGAATAAATGAGTTTTATTGCCACCGACACCAGACTGCAGAGTCATTTTAGGTGCATTGTAACACTCAGAACACAAATTGATCTGGGGCATGAAGTTTTTCAAGAGGCAATGGATTAAAAATATTTCAAAATAAAAACAGAACAAGGATATCAGGACTGCCTTTTGCACTAGAGAATAAATACAGGGGTCCAGACTTTGTCCCATTATTCATCTTTTTCGATGGCAGCTAAGTGGAGCTCAGCTGATCATCCATCTCCTCAGCAAGCTGAGATCACACAGAGACAGCTTCGTGGCTGTTACCCGAAGAACAGCCAGTTGCCAAGCTCACCACACGCTCCACCAGTTGGGGGCAGGTGCTGGGGAAGGGTTATTCAGACAAGTTAGACCGTGCCCACACTGAGATGCATCCCAGCTCTCCTGCTGGAGCTCTGCTTTCTGGTATGGGTCAGGCCAGCCCCTGCTTTGTGCTGGTGAGGACAGGAATGAGATGTGCCTTCAGGTTAAGACAGGCAGAGGCTGCTCGCTGCTCTAATTGTTCTGTGGGTGGAAACTGCTCGCTGCCTTAATCTGCACTAGGCAATGAAGAACAGCCAGACAGAGAATTTTACCTCTTTGCCCTTTCTGTCTGGCTTTCCTTCTTCTACATTTTTTACATGAAAAAGAGGAGATGGGGCAGAATGAAAACAATGTCAGCATCAAAAGGATGATAGTCTCTGCGTGGATGTCTACATTTTTCATTCTTACAGGGTGTTGCCTGCATCAGTCGACATTTGCAATGCCCAAGAGCACCTGTTACCAGCAGCCAGGATCCTCTTGACTGGCTGGGAAGAAAGCAGTGGCATAAACGTGTCAGTAGAGCGCAAGCAATTTTTTAAAGAGTTATAAAGCACTAATCAGGGGGGTGGAGAGGAGAAAACTCTGCCAAGACTCAGCCAGCTCAAAGGTAGCCGCTGCTCATGCACAGCGCCGGGGCTGTTTCATCTGCGGGCAAGCCCAATAACTTCCCAGGAGCTGCTCAGTAAGGAGGCAGCGTCCGCTGCCCTGGCTTCACTGGCTGGCTCACGGCTGCTCTGGCCTCCTGGGCACCACACAGCTGGTGACAAGGGATGCCATGACCCTGGGTGCTCCAGGAGCACGAGATGATGGCAGTGAGCATCCCTCCACGCTGCCCACAGCGACACTGGCTGCGGTTGTCCTCCGCCTGTCTGGGTTCAGCTCAGAGACCCAACACCACCGCCGACTTAAGGTCAAGAGTTGGGCCCATTTAGAGATAACCCATTGGGTTATTTGCCAGGAAGTGCCACTTAACACCTGATTTACTGAGCTTGCCAGACATAAGAAAAAACATTCCAGTCCTTACGGGTACTCTTCCTGGTTTTT
This sequence comes from Climacteris rufus, assembly GCA_013398175.1. NCBI lineage: Eukaryota > Metazoa > Chordata > Aves > Passeriformes > Climacteridae > Climacteris > Climacteris rufus. Next base: position 665,704 of record VZRZ01007521.1, on the reverse strand, counting down.
TTGTTAATGCGGCAGATTTCAATCGCAAAAGGCGCTTGAAAAGCATTGGCAGGCACAAATAAATATATACCCATGCGGACAGGTGGCAAGGGAAGAAGTGCTGCAGTCATGTGGAAAACTGGGGTATAATTCTCCAAACCAGCCCCCACAGTCTTTAGAGATGCCCAACCCTCCCCTGGGATTGCAAAGAAACCTTTGGAAAAGAGATCTCGCCTGCATGCAGCGTTGTCTACATTCCTCTCCTCTGTGGTCAGAGTAGATAGGCGCAGTATTGATTCATTACTTCAGGATTTTTGGGGGTGGAGAGGAGGCCGTACTGCGTATTCCCCATGCTATCTTATCATTAATGCATTAAGGAGCTGAACAAGCAATAAGGGCAAATGGACTTCAAAACACAGGGAACTGTCTCCATAAGGCTCAGGCTGATTTATGGCAATTACATCTTGGCAGCCTCACCAGAGCCCATTAAGCCCCGCACCTGCCTGTAACTTGAACATCCCCAGTTTCCAGGGGGGACTCTCCATTAGTCACCCCAGCACTGCCATGAACCCTCCTCGTCCGTGATGGAAGGCAAGATGTAAAACAATGTGGGGAGGATTAACAAAAAGTTAATAGGCCGCAGAGCACAAATTGATCTGGACTTCAGAGCTGGGTACTGTTTCAGATACCGGGATGCTCTGCTGGCCTCCTTCCAAGGTCTGAGGGGAAGGGATTGGAGACGGAGCCGGGAGCCATTGCATTTGATTCAGGTTTTCCTTGTTTCTCCGCTTTCTGTTTCATTACCAGAGGTGGACTGGCTGCTCAAGTATTAATTTTCTTTCCTTGTTTTTAAATTCCTATTGCTTCTAAAAAGGTGTCTCTTCGTGACACCATTACTTTGCAGGGCAGCTGTGTACAAATCAAGAAGTGGCAGTGCTGGAACTGAGGGAATGGCTTGTGCAAAGCCCACTGAGGGAGAAAGCTGCTTGCTCTGAGGGCTGGGCTGCAGGAAAGCCGGGTTTGCCCTGTGCTTGCTGTTTGCACCCTGGAGGGAAACCAATAGTAGGGAATACCACACCAAAACCACAGAATACTTCCAAGCACTGGTGCACTGAGGATGCATAAGAAGTCTTGTGGCAGATCCCAATGCTGGGACAGATGAGGATGGATGAGATTTTGGGGGAAAAGGCAGCAAAATATTTCATTCCAGATCCACCAGCACAAAAGACCTTCAGAGGAGTTAAAATTTACTCAGTGATCCAGAAGTGTTTATGGCCCACGTAAAATTTACCAGAAAAATGTCAGATGTCAGTGGATTGTATTAAATGTAAATATTATAGAACTTGCAGCCTCCGTTTCTTATTGCAGCTTGGCACGTAGCTCTGGTGGATCTCCTGTTTGAAGGGGAGTCTCTGGAGGTGCTGCTGCTTGGCGGCAGGTCTGGAAAGGTTTCAGCATGAACTGTGCTAGCCCACACCTCTCCTCGCCCCCAGCCACTGCCAGATGGACTGACTGACAACACCTACAGTGGCAAACATGCCTGGCTTGTCAGAGAAGCCCACCCTGACGTGTCTGTGACAGACACTGCTGCGACATGCCATCCTTCATCCCCAAAATCGCTGTGTACCCTGGCACAGCGAGGAGAGGGCGGCAGAGGATGCTCTCCTGGGTCCACCCCAGGAGGGCTGGGGTGGGCACTGGCACTGGGCAGTGTCTCCTGTGGGTGATTCAGGGAGGGAGAAGAGAGCGCATGGGTCTTGCTGCTTGCAGGGAAGATGCTCAAGGGCATGGTGGCAGTGGGAAGGTGCAATTTTTAAATGAACTTGCATTTGATGAAGGGGAAGGCACTTTGTTAAAGCTGTCCTTGGGGCTTGGGCAAGTCCCACCAAGGCTGAGCTCAGGCACAAAGCAGCTTGCTCCAGCAACTTGTCCCCAACAAGCCTGAGAGACATCTGGCTTGCTTACAGTACTGCTGGACCTCTAATCCGTTTTGTTGGATGTTTCATCAATTTAACAAATTAGTGCTTCTTTGGCCTGGCCTACGGAACTCAGATGCTGTGTTGTGGGCAGGATGTGACTCAGGGCTCGGTGCATCCTTTGTGTATTGAGATGCCTTGAGGAGCTGTGGTGCTAAGTCATATCAAGTCTTTCCACAGCCAGGCCAAGCCGAGGCAAGTCAGCCAGGGCTGGGCATTGCAGCTTCTAGCTTGATGCTGGGAAAGGACTCCATGCCCTGGAAATGCTGTTTTGTGTTGCCCTGTTGTTCACTGTGTACGTTACTGTCATGGTACCAGCTCTTACCAGAAAAAAAAAAAAAAAAAACCACAGATGATTTTTTTCTTGCTTTCCCCCCAGAACGTGTGAGGGAAAAAAACCCCAAACCCAAGCATTCGTGTTACAACTTGTGTCATTTAAAGCTGCAGTGGATTTCAGTGTACTTTCCCCCTAAAGGATTAGCTTTGACAATATTGTTCCTGAAAATCCTTCTCCTGCAGCCTCTGGGAAGCTCACTGACACAGCATACACACACAAAACACAGGAGCCTGACCCATTCCTGCTGCAAGATAAAGGAGGCTCAGAGCCACATTTCTACTATAAAAAACATAAATACAAAAGGCTTTAGAAGGATCTCATGACAACTTAAAAGAAACGTTTCTGGGATCTGTTTTGCAGATAGAAAGGTTTTTGCTTTAAGCTGTGAGTTGACTATTTTTAAGTTGGGGGAATGTACACTAGTATTATCTGAGGATAGTTTCTGGAAAGCAGTTTCAGTTCCTGCAGGCATGTAAACAAGGATGATCCCCAAATACAATTTATATCATGTTTTTCTAACACAAGAGCTACGGCCTATTAACAGTTCATTCATGTGTTTGTCAGGAAGCCGAGGAATCCTGTTGATATTTGGAGGAGAGAGAAATTTCCTGAATGAGCAAAATCTTTCTCTCTAGTCATTAGGGCAGAGCCACGTTGCAGGTTTGGCTTTGAGAACAGATATTTCTTGTGCAGACCAAAGAAACAAACTCGCTAAAACCGTAAAATAAGATAAGCACATGCAGTTCCTGCTGATGTTCACAACAAGCTGTGTTGCTGTGTGCTTATCAGAGACCTTGGCCTTCATGAGAGCAGCAAAATGTTTAGTCATTCCCTCACTGTTAAGCAGCTGAAAGATGCCCCAGCAGTTCATCCCTCCCCCTGGCAGGCTGAGGCTCAAGCACATGCTGCAGTTCTGTGTTTTGACTTCCAGAAGAATATTTGGGGAAAAAAAATACACAAGTTTCCTGCTCAAGAATCCCAACTCTGCCAAAAGTCATTAAAATAATTTGAGGCATTATTAATGTATTTTGACCTGGCTATATATAAGTGTGATCGCTTTTCCCCCCGTAAAATCATCTGAGTGTGCACAGGAAAACTTCATACAGGGTTTAGGGCTTTTGGACTTGGGGCATAGGAGAAATATGTTGGTAGCCCCCATGGACATTTCCACTTCCCTCACAGAGAAAGAACATGTTTTTTCCTGTCTCGTTTGACATATGCAATAAGAACACTTTGCTTTCAATCTGTTAAAGCAAGCAATTGCTGCAGCGGTGAGATCTCCTTGGATGGACACAGTTGAAAGGTTAGCAGTGTTTATTGATTTAATAATTCTCATTCTTTCTCTACAGATTATCTTTCCAGAGACATTAGCAGAGGCAGAGCCCAGAAGTGCAGAAGAGCATCTCTGATATGCTAGGAAGGCAAAGGACGGGGGGGAAAGGTGATGAATTGCTCTGGTCCTGACCTATTAAGCCCCAGGCACAGATTGGAAGACAGAATAGGAAATCCATGTACCTATTTTCTAAAGGGAACCTTTATAAGAATGGTGTTTATGTTGACCTTTCACATGAGGTCGTCCACCACTCCTTATTACATCCTGGATAGTCAATCACTGGTGCAGAGAGCAGGTAGGGAGAGATCTCGGCTCTCGTTCCTTCCCCTGCGAGCTGATGAGCTCATGGTGAGTGCTGACTCATGCTAAACTGCTTTTCTACAGGCAGAAGTGTGCGATTGAAGCCCCAGAGTGTGTTTGTCCTGAGCAGTAGCAACAATAAGATGCCTGCAAATGTACTGTGGGTTTCCCCAAACCAGGCTCACTCAGCCCACTGAAGGGATGAACCACCCAGCCCTACTACCCTGCTTTCCACTGTCATCTGGTTACCAATTTTTTTTTTTATTTTCAGAGCATCAGAGGAAATGAATGCCAGCCCTTCATGGGCCCTCTGGGCTCCTTCCAGAAAAAAAATGTTTGTTAGATGCAGGGAGGAAGCACCATACACACGGGAGCGGAATAACTTCTTTGGAGCACGCTGAATGCCCACAGGAGAAGTATATCACACCTCTCCGGCAGTGCCTGGGACCTTGTGTGCTCACCACTGAGATCAGTCCCCATCGATGTGCTGATTTCTGTGATCTCACTGGATCTGCTGTAAGCACCTGCTTTGAGCACCCAGCTCCTCCTCCTGATGTAAGTTTATTGTCCTGCACATCAGCCTGTAGTGTGTGGGTCTTCTGTGTGATTTTCGGACTCAAAGTGGGCCAGCTCCTGAGTTGCACTCTGTACCCCCACAGCCGTGGGTGTGCTGAGACCTTTAATGGGTTGCTAATTGCTCTGATTACAAGTCAAGACCGAAAAGGAATTGTTGGATGATGAGCTCCCTGGCAGACAAGAAGATACCAGTGGAACATTTTTGATGAATAATTCAGTAAGCAGGAATGGGAAATGAACAAGTCTTCTGTCTGCTAAAGGGAAGAAAAAAGGCCAAAGAAAAATGAAGGAAAGATATGTCCTGCATGAGCGAGGCAGACCCCTCTGAGCTTGGGTTTCAGCTCAAAAAGGGCAGCACGGGCTGGCTTTGCAGACAGCGGCCGAGCTTGTGCATGATTGCACCACGGCCAGTTACAAAACATTTTGCATAGTGGAATCAAACCCACCTCCCTGTAGTGATTGCTGCAACCGAGTGCAAGCTCACAGGCTCAGGTTCTCATGTGGTGTAAATCCCCCAAAGTCCATTCAGCTGAAGGAACATTCAGTAGCCACAAGCTGGCAAACCACGGAAGCTCAGAGTTTTTACTTTGGGGGAGGGCATAATAGGTTTTTTGCACGTGTTATTAGCTTTGTGTTAGTAGCATTGGAAGGTCTTAGCACAGATTTATTTCTCCTATATGGAGAGGAACTTCCTTCAAGTGTGGATCTTCTTTGTTTCCAGACCAGAGGATGATGTGCCCATGCAGGAGAGGAGCATTTGCAGTGGGGGCTGCTTTTATTTCATGCACCTACTTTAATGTGGCAATAGCGTGTGACAATAGCAGTGCAAAACTGTCTCCCCATTCGTGATGAAAAACTTGTGATATCTTTTTCTCTTTCTTTATAGTTTCCAATTACTCCTCTCACTCACATTCTGCAGATTCAAACTAACTTAATCTCTTGACTATCGAAGATCTGCTCTCTTAATCCAATGGTGACAACAGCAGCAAACATTTCAATTAAAACTGTGTTCCACAAAATAGATTTATTCATTATACTGTCTCCCTTCCTTTGCAAGAGAAGAACTAATTGGCAACAGCCATGTGAAGGACTTGCATCCAGAAGTCTGCAAACAGTAACGCACTGGTTATTTTTCCAGTGGGGAGAGGCAACTGCTCGAGCTATCAAAGCAAACAGTCGGGGTGGAAAGTAGCAGAAGGGAAACAAGTGTGCCAGGAATGAAAGCCTGCTGTCCAGCGTCCTGGGCCATCCCTGGGCCCATTCCAGATAAATTCTCCACCCTTCTGGGAGGTTACAGTGCTCCAGAATGTGAAGGAGATTATTCAGTGGGTTGGTACAAAGTTGTCCTGGGGAGGTGGGTCTGTAAGGACCATCTTGGACCCTCACTTTGGCACCCAAGCCTCAGGGCACTGCCCACCATCTGCTGCTAGAAGATCATACAAAGTGGGGACAAGGGAGAAACTTTGGGTTTAAGCTCCATTTTCTCTACCAGTTCATGTGCATAACTTAGGTTATGGTACCTTCTGCAGTTTGCTTTCTCTCTTGGAGTCAAATTCGGCTGCTGTACAAAACCAATATGATCTCATTTCAGACTTGAGTTATTAAACCCAGGACATGGGACTTTGCATCCAACCATCATTTTTTTCTTGGGAAAAGTAGCTCACATGAGGGGATTATACTAAACTCCATGCAGTTCTTCTCACAAGCAAGTGCAAACATAATTCCTCAGCTTCATTTACAGCTACGTTTAGAGAAGTTAAAAGCCTGCCAAGGTGAAGACCAGATGCCCCTCTCCTCAGCAAAGAAAGAATCATTTTATTTGGAAGCCTGTTGAATGAGTGAACCAGTCTTCTGTACTGAAAATCAGCCAAGTTTGCCATGGACTACCTTCTTACCAGAAAACAAACAAATGGCTGCAGCAAGGTGTGTTGCAGTCATTCTTCTGGAGCAGAGCAGGTGGCACAGGTCCCTACCCTGATGCCTTGCAGCAGTGTAAAGCATGAACAGAGGCATAGCATGCAACATGCAGTTGTGGGATTTTCTTTCTCCTTATCCAAAGGCAGATAGACATCACAAAAACCCTGAAAGGCTGTGGCTTGATTTACCGTCTCTTTCCAGTTAGTTTTAAGCAGGCTTTTTAAAGACAGTGGTGGATTAGCTGGTAAATGTGTGCAGTTCTTGGTAGAGCTCATCTCTGACATATCTAATGGGTTCTAAGAAGCAATAATAAGGAGAGGATTAAAGTCCAAAATTTCTGTGTCCACCTGCAGTAAACCCAGAGTTATCAGGTGATGCAGGCCTCTTAAGTCTGCTTTTTTACCACACCGAGCACTTTCACCGTCGCTCACGCTCCTTCTTGGACACTTCTTTCCCCAGCTATTTGTCATTTGAGCTGCTGTGCTGTACTCAAAGGCTTTCCTGCAATCCAGCCCCCACAGCTTGACCCCTGTGTACTCCTCAATTTGTCCATCATGGAAGAATATGACACAAACTTCGCAGCGTGGAAGTCTTTGGATGGACATCCTTGGCCACTCCAGAATTATTCAGGAACATCATTCTGCTGATGCAACCTGAGAAGAGGACAAGGATGGAATCAGCAAAATGTTGCAGTGTGGACTTGAAATCTTTCAGATGCTTCTTCATGGCTTTTATCTCCACAATGAGATATCATAGACTCCATAATGCTTTTCCTTATGCCAAATCTTATTTCAATATCTTAAAGAGGAAATATTGTTGTTTTTTCCAGTGGACACAATAGAGACCCCCTTTAAATGAGGTGGAACTGAAGCTTCAGACCCTAGTTTTGCTGAAGATTAAGTACACTTTGGATAAAATTTCCCTTATTAATGCACCCTGGGGGATATGTCTGTAGGGCTATACATGACAGTCACAGACATTGACTTCAGCTTCTTAAACATACAATCCTTCTTTACTGTAGTTGCAACATCTTTGACTAGTTCTGACTTCAATCTCATTGGAAAGTGTGTATAAGGGAGCACAAAGATTATTGTAAAGTAACAAAATATTAAGGAGAACATTTATGTAAAGCCTGGGGAATGCCAAAGTGTTCATGATGCAAATGAGCTTACAAACACAACCCATCTGCTCCGCTTCAATACTTTCCTGACAATTCAGCGCGTTATTTATTTGGTTAAATCATCTTCTGACCTTCCTCTTGCCCTCCTTCCCCAAGGAAATAACCTTGACCTTTTTTCTTTGCAGAGAAATCCTTAAGAGTGGCTTCTAAACGAAAACAAATTGGAATAAGAGCAAACACCAAACATTTTATAAATGAAAGCCATTCTATATCAAGAGGTGCCAAAGTCTTGTTAAGCATCACAAAGCGTATTTCTGCTCCTCAGAGAAAAGGGAGACTTTGTTCTTTTAGGTGATGCAAACAGTAGTAGGAAGGATTCAGTAACAGACTGTGCTGGTTTTGGTGGGGGGAGAACTAATTTTCTTCACAGTAGCCGGAATGGATCTCTGTTTTGGATGTTTTGGATTTCTGCTGAACACAGAGTTGATAACTCAGGGATGTTTTTGTTATTGCTGAGCAGTGTTTGCACAGAGTGAAGGCCTTTTCTGCTTCTCACACCAGCGAGTGGGCTGGAGCAGCATAAGACATTGGGAGGGGACACAGCTGGGACAGCTGACCCCCACTGCCCAAAGGGATATTCCAGACCATATGGAGTCATGCTCAGCATATAAAGCGAGGGGAAGAAGAAGGAAGGGGTGCATGCTTGAAGTGATGCCATTTGTCTTCCCAAGCAACTGTTAGATGTGATGGAAACCTGTTTTCCTGGAGATGGCTGAACACCTGCCTGCCCATGGGAAGCAGTGAACTAATTCTTTGTTTTGCTTTACTTGTGTGCACGGCTTTTTCTTGTTAAACTNCCACTGCCCAAAGGGATATTCCAGACCATATGGAGTCATGCTCAGCATATAAAGCGAGGGGAAGAAGAAGGAAGGGGTGCATGCTTGAAGTGATGCCATTTGTCTTCCCAAGCAACTGTTAGATGTGATGGAAACCTGTTTTCCTGGAGATGGCTGAACACCTGCCTGCCCATGGGAAGCAGTGAACTAATTCTTTGTTTTGCTTTACTTGTGTGCACGGCTTTTTCTTTACCTGTTAAACTTGCTCTACCTCAAGCCACGAGGTTTACCTTTTCTTTCCAATTCTTTCCCAGTCCTGCTGGTAGGAAGTGAGCGAGCAGCTGTGTGGTGCTTAGCTGCTGGCCGGGGGTAAACCATGACACAATGGTAAATAATACAGTGGTTTCAGGCAATTTGCCCTAAATCTCTGATGGGCTTTATGGGCTAAATCAACCCAGCCATAGCAGAAACGATTTCTAAGTTATGTGCACCTGTTATGTGCCCCAGTTTAGGCACATTCCATGTGCTTTTCCGGGCACCCCCGTGGCTGGAAGCACCAAGCACTGTGAGGAGCAGGGCCACGTGTGCCATCTGAGCAGGGCAGGGGACAGCCGTGGCAATGCTCACCTTTCACAAGGGAGGTGAGGGAAGACTTCACCACTCAAGCAGAAACGTTTTCAGAATCAAGAGTATAAAAATAAAAGGGAAAAAAAAAGCTCCAACCCAACTTTTAGAAGTCTCACAGCTGCTATTGCCGATCATGTGTGTGACTCAGAGAGTAGACTGTACGCTATAAATGGAAATGGGTTACTTATAATTTGACTGATAATGTCTTAGTTTTTGTAAGAAAAATGTCTTTTGAAGAAATACTATAGTGGGGTGGCAAGCTGTACCATATGTTCTTTGCTGCAGCTGACTTTATAATACATCTCAGCTACACTTTAAACTGTATAGCACTGATTGCATTGTAACTCCTATGTCCTCTGCAGATAAAGCTATGGAAATATAATGATTGTGCTTCAGATACATGCCAGCACTGTCTATACTATTTCAAATCATCAGACAAGAGAAGAGCACCTGCTTGCCTAGGCTTTCCCTGCTTGTTTACTGCCTTCTGTACCACAGTGAGGGAGGTTTGCAGGTCCCCCAGGGAGAGTAAGCACCAAAAATAAAAATTCATGCTTGCTGGAGCCATGCTTTGACTGTGTAGTACTTTGTGGCAAAGGATGGATGCCTTGTGCCTTCACACAGGACTAAATTAGTAACTGCAGATGCCTGGGGCTTCAGAGGGCTAACTGGGGAGGGAACAGCCAGGAGAAAACCTGGAGGTTTCCTACCTTGACCCCGAAGGAAACTAGGTCTGGAAATGATGGTCATTGCATCCCAAATTAATCTCGAAATGGCCTTTCTGTTGGGAAATTCCTTGGACTATCTTCTGCTGTACCTCCGGGAAATGCTGACACCATTTGCGAGAGCTGTGGTTTGGCCAGCGCCCTGTGATTATTGCCCTATTAAATTTTGATATTGAGAGAAGGTTGAAGCCACCTGAGACGCTGTGGTGTGGCCTCCTGGCAGTGCCTTGCTGGCTCAGAGCTGGCAGAGCCCTGCCTCTCTCTGTCTTTGGAAAATACTGCAAGATGTCTATCTGCACTTGAATCCTGGTTGTGTGTGGACATTTTCAGGGAAAACAGTTTGTCACTGTAAGGTGTCTGTGTGAGGACAGGTGTAGAAAACAGCAGTGCCTTTGGTCATGATTTTACCAGCAGGCCACCTTCACCGCTGCTTTACATGTGATATTTTAGTGTAGGACTGGACCAAATAGTTGTCACTCCAGAAAGTCTGTCTGCACCATGCAGTTGGTCTCAGTCCTGGGTTGTTCACTTGCCTCAAGGGCTTTACTGTGCCTTATGGCAGGGAAATGAGATAAAATCCTGGGGGAGCAGCAGGCATCACCGTATAAAGAGTCCCTAAGTCCCCGTGCCCTACCCTTTGCACTCTCCTACTGCCCCCATTGATGCTCCTCTATCACCTTTTGGTCGTGCTGCCCATTGTGCCAGATCTTGGCAGTCCTTCCCCTGGCTGTCCCTGCCCTGCCTTCCTACAATACTTCATTTGTTTCATGACACTGCAGCTTAGGGGCTGGGCTAACCTGTGCCAGCCAGGAGTAACCAAAGTCTCAGGCAAGGCAAGCGCTCCGGCTGTGTTTTTCCAGCAGTGGCCAGGGCAGATTTTCCTAATTCCCCATGTGTCTCCAGCAGGTACTAGGGTAATGTTCCCTGCATGGCTGGGTGTAGTGGCATTAGGCATATATTACTTCAGGAATTCAAAAAAGGACCATTACAAGGCAGAGGGCTTGATCTTTCTGCACCCTTCTCAGCAAGGTTGCCGTGTAAGGTTATCATTCAACCCACATGCTGATTGCAAATCATTGAGTATAAGGCCAAGGGTGAAAAGCAGGAAAAATGCAGTGAGAGATGGCAAGAGGTGAAGAGGTGATGGTTTATGCATTGCAACATTGCACCCCTCCTTCATGTACTTATATATATATATATCAACCTGAATGCACTGTATCTACTGAATGCTTTATGGGATAAGGAATGCACAGGCTAAAGGTTGAAAGGAAAATTTAATATCAGATTTAAAGAGTGACTCAGTGACTTGCAGAGATAATTGCTGATATGCTGGATGGGTCAGCACCAGAGTAGGAGTGAGTGTGACTCAGAGGCGTGGGGAAAGGTGGTGAGGGATGGGGAAGGGGCCAGGGCTGGGAGAATGGGGCTTGGAGGGCAGTGGGGTGGCAGGAGAAAGCCCTTGGAAAGCTCTGTGAGCTGGAAGGATACTGTGGGAAGGAGGGGTAGGTAAGTGCCAGCAGCCATGGCAGGGGGAGATGAGCAGATACCTTCTGTCCTCAGTTGGTACAAGCTCTCATGAGCTCGTGAAATTCAGAAGAATGACTTTAGGAAGAGTGCTGACCTGGGGACGGAGACTCAAAAAAAAATCTCCAACAAGAGGTGTTGTAGCTTGGTTGCATCAAAGTAATGTATGGGTGGAAATGCCACAAGGTGGGAGAAGCAGGACAGGAACAAGGGCACTAGAGCTGTGCCGTGCCTGCAGCCTCACAATGTGCCTTCTCCTGAGCAGTGGGATGGCATCACTGCAGCTCTCTGCCTTGCCAGAGGTTTGCAGAGTCTGTGATTTGGGGAGGAGAAGGTGATGCGCTTCCAAGTTTGGACCTCTGCAAACCACAGTGTCCTGGGCACAATGTGGGTGCTGTCATAAAAGGCCACAACAGGAAGAAAAAGGAAAGCAGCAGAGAGTCCAGACCTTGAAGTGCATTTACACATCCTGTGGGGTCAGTGCCGGAGCTCAGAATAAAAATTTCAGTAAAATCGACTTAGAGATGGGAATCTGTCAGCAGGCCAGAAGTGGGAGGTCGATTGATCCCAAATACTGCTAAAAGATGATGCCTTACCCAGCTCAGCCACCCAAGGCTTGCCCAGGAGGCAGCTGGGAGACAGCTGGGAGAAGTGACTGGCACAGTGCCCCCCTCCAGGGGATGTCTACACTGTCAACCACGGGGAGAGACGGACTCAGGCAGACCAAGGACGGAAAATGCCCCTATGGAAGAGAAAGGATCTGGAAGGAATCTGGGCACACATACTTCTAGTGCCCACATGGTCCTTCCAAGGCATGGAAAGGAGCAAGGGGGTGGAAGTGATGCCGAGGCCGGGCATTGTGCTGCCAGCAGCACGGGAAACACGGCTCAGCAGAGTGCTGGGAGGAGCCAGACCACTCAGCAGTAGCCAGCTGCTGAGCTGTGAGGCTGCTTCTTCAGGACAGCCCTTCGGTGGGCAACGTAGATTGGTGAATATTTAACAATTACTCTGTCTCCCAGCAAGAAGACAGGACATGGGATCTGAAGGAATGAGCAACTGTTGGCTGCTGAAGAGAAGACGAGTCAGGGATCTTTTTATTGAAGGTGTCAGTCCTTTCTGTCTCCTGTGAGGTTATTAGCTCTGATCCACGCCTAAAGTACAGTAGGTGCAATTTTATTGCCATTTGCAAGTAATTAATGCCCACTGCTCACTGTTTTAAGCAATTAGGTGAACACATTTGCTTTAACATACCTCAGAAGAAGTATGGTAGAGGAGAGTAGTCCTTACACCAGTATTCACCAAATTTCATAAGCATACTCATACTCCTATCCTAATTTCTTTGGCAGGCACAGAGGAAACAGACTGGGAAAGGAAATTCCACTGTACTATCAGCCTAGATACCAGTGCTTTTCCAGACTGCCATACATTATTAGCCAAACACAATTTTTCTTCTTCAACATCGGTGCCAGCATTGGTGTTGATGGAGCAGTCTGTGGAAAGGACTGGTTCAGGTCAGCAGAGAGGTTTTGGAAACATGCTGGCAAATGTGTTTTCCCTCCTCCCCATGCACAAAACCACTGCTGAGTCTGCAATTGACTCTTTTTGTTTAAAGCATCATCTTGTAGCTACCCAGGAAACCTGGATAGAAGCCCCCCATTGTTACCGTGGCCTATGAGCTGATCCCTTACAAGTCCTGCTGTCCTGCTCCATCAGAGTAACATGCAGAGGCTTGTTTGTTCCCTTCTCTCCCATCATTGAGATATCATTTACTGTTAAGACTCAGAGGACCAGAGACCTCAAAGGCAGCAAGGGAAGATTTACGGCAGAGTGGCTGTCAGTAGCTTTGGTCTAATTAAATGGCTCCTGTCTCCTTGACTCGGTTCCAGTGCAGTGGAGCTTGACTTGTTAAGCATTAGGGAAGTGTCCTGGCTGCTCACTGTTACTAATGCCTCGGCTCCAAAGTGTGACTGTTTGGCTGAAATAAGCTGTAAAAACCTGTCACTGCCTTCCCAGCCCTCTTTGCAGGCAGCTGGATGTGGCCACCAGTGGGTGGCTGCACCTGGGACAGCAGCGACAGACCCCATGGAGAAAGGGGCACCACACACGGGCAGCTGGATCAGGGGATGCTGCTCCCCCAGAACCCCCTCCACCCTTGCACCCTCTTTGGAGATGTAGGCACTCCTCCTCCTCTCTGCCTGTTTTTGGAATGGGACAATGGGAACCTGGCTGTGGAAGAGCACTCTGGAGGTGAGGACCAACCTCAGTGTGGTCCCACGAGGTCCTCTCCCTATGACCCTGTGCCTTTCAAGCAGGTGCTCTTCCTCTCCTTGCCCAGAGCCACCCCTCTCCTGGGGCACTTCCCAGCCTGCCCTGCCGCTCTCCAAAGTTCTCAGCATTGACTGAGTCGTTCACGAGTAACTCACCCAACACCCTCAGCCCAATTTTTTTGTGTCAGCGAAGTAAGGAACAGGTCATGGTTCAACTAAGTGTGTCTATTAGCCTCAGTAACTGGAATTATTTTTGATTACGGATCATTATTTGTGTCTCGTTAGCAAATTGGCTGGTGTTAATTGTCAGAGCCCACGGCACCCAATTGGCTGTTCACGTCATACGTTACTCCCTCCCTTCCCTGATTGGGTGAATCAAATTTTATTAAACAGCAGCTTCTTTCTCCCCTGCTTACAGATGATGCACGTACATTTGTAGCTACTTGGCAATTCTGTTGTGAGACAATGAAAGAGCTTTTCAAAGTGCCAGGAAAGGAAATACAGTGTGAATACGCTTGCAAATATTTACTTGTGCTCTTATTTGCAATATTTTATTGTGTAATGGATTTAATGATGCTATTTATCAAATAATGATGATTGCTGTCTTTAATGAATTCAAATTTAACTAAGCAATTTCCAGAAATATCTGACAAAATTAAGAGAAAATTCCAGTGCACTAAATGCAAGAGATAGGGGAAACCATTATAAATAATTACAGCTATATGGTGCTTAGAGATTGCACAAATGTGTGTTTCACAAGCACCTTGGAGGAAAAATAAGCAGAGAGTTACCTCAGATGCAATAACAAATTAGCAAATGCCAAGTCTCCACCTCTTCAATTTGGCAGCACCCAGCTGGGATGCAGTGGACTGGCCTTTCACTGCAAGCAGGACTGAGCAGAGACAACCACGTCCAAAGGTCTGGCACTCCAAGACAGAGCTGGGATAGAAGCTCTGTTTCAGAAACCTGGGATGTTTGCAGGCTTTGGGGATGGTTTCACAAGCAGGGCTGCCTCATCCCTGCAGCCTTCCCAGCTCTGCCTTGAGGCCCTGGCCCCAAAGCCACCCCTGTCTGCCTCATGGGAAAAGAGGAAAGGGCTTCCAGCAGTAACAGGCGTGTCTAGGAGTCCCTCAGGCTCACTGCATTGTCCAGGCAATGCTCATGGAACTGTGGCTGATGGCTATTCTGTCCAGACCAAGGAATTGGAGACACTATCCTTCCCTGCTTTTCTGCTGTGTCTTATACCTCTGAATCTTCCAGCACCCACAGAGATAATTTCTTGCCATCTGACATATCTTTATTGGAAAACAACAACTACAGAAAATGTTGAATTTCAGAATGATTAAAGAAAACAAAGAAGAATGGAGTGAAACCTCTCTGAGGTGGGCGTCAGGTGTGCTTTCCATGATTTTCTTTGAAGGATCTTCAAGGATGTGTTCCTGAAATACTAAAGATGAGGTCAGTCTCCAAGTCCAGTCCCTTTTCCTGGAAGCTGAGGGCTGGACATCTTCCTGTAGCAAAGACTTGAAAAGCTCTATCAATATGTCAGTCACTAAGCTGAAAGTGGTGGGCTCAAAATCTATGGGATCTAGGTGTGTGAAAAAAAAAAAGCAATGAGAACACATTCTTAGCCTAGTCTGAAGGAATGACTAGTGAGCTCCAGAGAATGGGACCGTCTCCAAAATGCCCAAGTTTCACTGAAATCAAGCACACTCTTTCCTCATCTGATTAAAATGGAGGCAGTGCCTTTTTTCATGTTGCTATTTTGACTTGTTTGAATATGCAGCACCAGCCTCTATTTCCAAGAAACGCTGTAAATATGGATTCTTGGAGAGCCAAGATCCTCTTTGCTAGTTGTGAAGCACCCAAATCTTCAAAGCAAGAAATATTTCCTCCAGCTGTCCATGCATGAAGTTGATTTATGACTAGTTTTCTGTTCAAACCACTGTAATTTTGTGAAATGATAGCAGTATTGATTCCAGCAAGAGTTTCACTTTGCTGAAACTACCAGGCCAGAGGGACTAAATGGAGCCTTGGAGTGAATAATATAGCTTTCCACTTTATCAATTTCATCTGTTTTGCTCTCTACCTTCACTTAACAACCTACATCTCTTCTTTCCTTCCTTCTTTTCCCTTTAAGGCACTGGTCTTTTGCTGTGGTTCACAGCTATAAATGATTGAAAGTATTTTCTTACCTGAGAACTCTGAGCCACATCAAAATACAATCTGAGGAATGAATAGACTGCTTGACATCTCAAAGTGGTTCACGTGGCTGTGCAGGAAGCTGAGTTCTGGCTCAGAAATACACTGAATTATGGAGGGGAAAGAAGAAGATTATTTTCCAATATTTTTCATTGGGTGAAAATATTTTTAGTTTAGTTTTCATTAAAATAACAAGCAACCATGAATGTTTAGAAGAAAGAGGAGATTCCTCAATCTGGGCTAGATTCTGCTCTCGGTTATACTGATATGAATGAAGACAAACTTAGTGAAGACAATGAAAATATTTTGGCACAAAGCTCATCTGAAGACCAGTTCCACAGACAGACAAATCCTCACCTACATAGGAGAGAAACAAAGGGGAGTTGCATGACATTTGTGGACCTGTAACCTCAACAATAATCTAATTTAGAGAGCAAGTAAGAATTGCAGATGAGTTCCACATACATTCCATCCACACTCCCTGCATGCAGGTGTGTCTGTGCTTCCATTTCTAATGTCAGAGTGAAAAAACCCAGAAAATACAAATGCTTCAGCGGCACTATTAATTCAGCCATAGGCACAGCCTATATGTCAGCATAAATCTTCAGTAGCCTCGCCAGCTACTGAAACTGCTGCTTCTGCATTTGCTTTCTCTGTACTTACTTACTTAAAGAAAGAAATTTCAGAAAACCAAAAGGCTATAGAGGTGCTAGGAACAAATGCCACTTAGAAAAATTAAAAAAAAAAGATAAATATTCTCTTTTTCTTGGCATACATACAACATAGATTTATTTTTGCAAATGGACCATCCAAGGCTCTGTAAGTACATTGGATGTTTGAAGATCTTGAGGCAAGTGTTCCGGAAAAAAACCCAGCAAATAACATAAACAAGTTCTAGCACAATCAAATAATAGTTTGGATTTTATCACAGGAAACAGGGTTTAAAGTAAAGCTGAGACCTTCTGCATTCCTCCTAAACACTGCATGTAGCATGCAGGGTCAGGTTTGAAGGTGGAGGTGGGTTGCTGCCTCTGTGCTGGTGCTAAACAACCCCATGGTGGCCATAAAAACCTACTGTCTGCAGCCCATCCCCTTGGCCCCAGGGAGAGGAAATGGCTCAGCAGCTCCTGATGCAGAGAAAAAAGTGCACATTGTGATGCAGAAGGGAGAATGCTCCTGCTTGAGAACCAAGCCAAGCATGAAATTAATATTTCCTTTATAGTAAAAAAAAAAAAAAGAAAAAAAAAGAAAGGAAAAAGCCTGTAACATAGGAATAAATGTAAACTTGAAAGCCTGGAGATGGGCTTTGAATCTTCTGGTGGGAAGGGAAATGTTTTGGCTGATTCACTTCTCTCCCTGCTAAGCAGCACAGGACAAGGTCTAGGATGTGCCACACAGTCAGATTGTGATACCCAGCCTGCTGCCCAGGTGAAATCCCTGCAGGTCTTGTATTCTCAGCCCCCTCTGGAAAATCTCACCCATGAGGTATAGGTGGGGCCCATGCAAGTCCTCAAACTCCTGGGAATGGGTTAGGAATGGAGCCTTGCAGGGCCACCAGCTGCCAAAAGCCACTGCAGAGAGTTGGTGGGGCTTCAGAGGGGCTCTCCCATGGACAAAAAGGGAAGTCGTCTTGTGCAGGATTATGGGTCAATTGGCGTTTCTGCTTCCATTGTTGGGTTTCATGCAATCTTTTGCATTTCTTCATCTCTCCACTTCTTTTATGAAACCACTCCAAAAAGTCTTGCGTTTGGAACCATTGACACTGAGACTGACCAAAACCGGGGTGTGAAACTAAAGCCTGGACAACCCGAGAGGTACGGGATTTAATCAAAACTGCATTTTAATTTCCCTGGAAGAAAGTTGTTCATTAATTTTTTTTTTTTTTTTTTTTTTTTTTTTTTTTTTTTTTTTTTTTTTTTTTTTGGTGTGTTTTTCCTCGTTGTCCTTTTTTTTTTTTTTCTGACAGCCACACCTCAGCTCTGCCCAGGCCTTCCTTCCTGTCAGGGGTTTCCTGGGCAGGAGTGCTGTCTCCCCTGAGCCCAGCACAGCATGGCTGGTGCATTTCTGCTGGCTGGCTTAATGCAGAACCCTGCAGCATCCCTGGCACTCCCCAGGGCAGGCAAACTCTCAGCGTTGCTGTCACCACCGGGTGCTTGAAGTAAAGCAAATGAGCAGTGGGATCTGGCAAATACCCCAGGGGGCAAGCAGAAGCACAACCTCCCCCAGGGAGGAAGAGCCACATCCACCTGGAATGGGCACATTTTGCAGGGTGCTGGGATGGGTGGTGGGCAGGTAAATACTCAATATGTCATGAACTCGCAGCCTTTACCCCCCTGAAAGTAGTGAGATGAAGGAGGTTCTGGTGAAGTGGGGATCGGTCCGTTCTCCCAGGTACCAAGCAATAGGACAAGAGGAAATGGCTTCAAGTTGTACCAGAGGAGATTTAGATTGGGTATGAGGAAACATTTCTTCACCAAAAGAAGAGCACTGGAACAGTCTGCCCAGGGAATTGGTTGAGTCACCATCCTGGAGGTATTTAAAAGCTGTGTGGATGTGGAACTCAGGAACATGGTTTAGTGGTAGACTTGGCAATGTCAGGTTGAGAGTTTGACTCAATGGTCTTAAAGATCTCTTCCAACCTAAACAATTCTATGAAAAAGAGCAAAATTATGAAAAATTTTTCGGCACAAGGTAAAAAGCTAAATAAATTCCTATGGCTTTTCTGGTTTTGAAAAGCCTGTCATTGGGAAATCTGCTTGAAACTAGGCTTCACCTGCTCCATTCTCCTGCTTCTGCTGGGTTGAGCTGTCACTGTTGCACAAGGCCTGATGTGCAGCAATCCTAATGCTCAGTGCATTGGCTTTCTTTCCTGCCACACATCCAAGATTTTGGTCACTTGAACATACCCAAGCACAGCTCTACTTTGAAAAGCCACAATCTTCTCCTAAGTCAGGCTGCTCCTCCTCTCAGCTAGAAATCCAACGTGTGTATAAAAAGGCAAAGTAATTGCCCTTTTTCCCTGTAACTGCTACTGCCAGTGCAGCAAGAGATGGACCCCGGTGGCTCTGCAGTATCTGCTTTTCCAAAGGAACAGGCGCTGACAGCAGGAAGCAGCTGGGGTGAGGAGCCACTTGGCACGCTTGGGACCCCACCACGCTTCGGTCCTTTTCCCTGGCAGGCTGCCGCCCTCCTCCCACCATTGGTGCACCCGCAGGCCTTTAAATTCCACGAAAGCCCTTTGGGTTTGGAGAAAATAATAATTAGAAAGAAAAAAAAAAGAAGAAAAAGCAGAGGAAAAATCCTCCTTGATTGCCGAGGCGCTGATGGCAGGACCCCTCCTTCCCTCCCCTGCTGAACCACTTAATCAGGCCAGCCCCGGCAGCAGCAGGTGCCCACGGAGGCGACCTCGGGAAACCTCCTCATCACCGCCAAATGGCCCTGATGATGGCACAGCAGGTGCTGAGCGGCTCTCAGCGAGCGCAGAGCAGCATCCCCGGCAGTGCCGGAGCTTCCCAGCTCTCCCCAGGGCTGGAATGGGGATCCCGCTCCTCCGCTGCCCCAGGCAGCTCCCGCGGGCTCCGGCTCCGGCTGCTCCGCCGCGAGGCCTGGACAGCACAGCCCAGCGCTCTGCGTTTCCAGACAGAGCTCCTTGGACAGTGCGGGAAGAATGGGATTTCTGAGGAAATGAGGCATCAAGGGGCCACCTTTGACACCCAGTGGCTCGACTGACCATTTTCCAGGCACCTTTTTTGCTTACAGCCACGTCTCTGCAAGCCAGGCAGGCACGTTTTGCTCATCCTCTGGGAAGTTGTGCTTTCATGTATGGTGCCCATATGGGGCTTTATTTCAAATCTGATCCAATCTTTCTGTATTATGGAAGAAAGCATGGTTTTGGCATAACCTTAATGCTTTTCCCTTGGCTTCTGTACCATGAATACCGATGCCTTCCCGTGACCCACAGCTAATGCCCTGGGCATTAGCAGTGTTATGTGGCTGCCCTACCGACTTTACTCGAGGTGACGTGATTACAGCCCCTGTCTCCTCTGGATAAATGTCTTCAGTTGCTCAGCAACCTCCACACCAGGATTAAATTAACTTTGATTACAATTACAGACAGCACAAATCAGCCTGCACCATCAGAAGAAAGCAGAACATGGGCTGTTTTTTCCTGGAGGATTTTCTTCTAAAAATGCTGCTAGGGAGGG
>VZRZ01007521.1:597289-645741 GCA_013398175.1 Climacteris rufus | reverse complement strand
GGGGTGTTGGAATTCCATTTCACCTCTGTCTCTTCTTTGCTTTGTGTTTAGCATGGATGCATCACAACCCCGATGCTTTAAATGAGCAGTGGATTTGAGCACAAAAGAATTAATTTACATGCCTGAAAATATTACCCTGTTTGGGGAAGGAAAGCAGAGAGGAGGCCCAGGTGCTGAAGGCAGCTTTGCTCTTATGCCAAGGTCCCAAAACTTCCTCTGGTGAAACCGATAGGTTTAAATACAGCTACTCATCACTGCCATAAGGCCTTTGCTGTCACCTCCTCCCAGTGCTCAAATTAATAATAGGAAAAGACAGTTATTCTATATGGCTCCATGGCTTCATGGGAACAGACTTCCTGGGTGGGAGGTGCAGCTCTGAAAAACCCCAGGTGATGAGGATTGCAAGGGACCAGTCCCACAGGGATCAGACCTATGGGACATAAAGTGGGAGGATTAATTACCTCTATTTGCTGCTGGTGGTCTTCTGTGTCAGCAGCTGGAGCAGACCTGCCAGGCTGGCAGGAAGCTTTCGTGGTGCCCAGCATCTCACTGTGTGGGCTGCAGCGGGGTGTCCTGGACTGGCAGGGAAGCCTTTGCCCAGGGTCTCGAAAACTGAGAATTGCCTGAAGCACTGCCCATTTACTCCTGGCCTGTGGCTTAGGAGAGCTGAGTGCTGCTGGCCACCACCAGCCTGCAGGAGGCCTGCTGGCATCGCTCTGAAGGAACTACTGAACTGTGTTTCTTTGGGTCAGAGCCTCCCTCAGGTAGGTGGAGAGGAAGATGGTGGAGAGTAGTGAATCAGTGTGGGAACCGGGACTGGCAGCACCAGTGAGAGGTACACAGAGCTTGGGTGTAGATAGAACTAAGGTTTGATTTTTAGGTGCCTTAGTAGAGGGCAGTGTTGCTTTACTCTCTGGGCAAAGAGGAACAGCAGCAGGAGAAGGCAGGGCAGGGCAGCAACTTTTGCTCCTCTCTGCGGTTCCCCGGCCAGGAGACTTCTGCCAATGCAGTAGGTAAGGACACTGCTGCAGGAATTGGCCAGCAACAAATGACTGTTCCCAAGTGGGAGTGGGGAAGGAAGTGTGGAGGCTCATTACATTTAATGTAATTACTCTGGACTTAGAGCAGGGTATGTGACAAAGGAATTTGGCCTTCTCTTTTTTCCCTCCCTCCCTGCCTTATTATTCAATGATATGAGGGTCTGGTTATGACAGCCTCTGATCCAAAGAGGCTCTCCTTAAACAGGGACAGCTCTGGCCTTGCACAGGTAGAAGTAACGTGGCAGGACAATTTATAAATAGGCCTAGAATTTGGCCAAGGCTGCTGCTGTGCAGAGGTGTGATGCAGGTGTCCTGCCCTGGCATCCTTTACCTGCTGCCCTCCCTGCTCTGCCAGGGAAGAGTCAAAGTTGCTCTGTGGCCTTCTGCCCATTTCCTGCATAGAAGACACAGGTCAAAAGTGGGTTCCCTTCCCACCACTGCACCTGCACCACCTGCAAAACAGATAGCTGGAAAAGCACTGGCCAGGATGTGCCAGAGGTGTGTGGGATAGGTGGCTTTGATCCACCCACTCCACCCTCCCCAGCTCTCACTTTTGCCTCCCTCATTTAATGCCAGGGGAGATGGAGATCTACAAAAGCTGTGGCAGTGCTGTCCTGCTCCCTCAGGAATGCACCTCTCCTCAGCACTGGGACTACACTCCTGTCCTGGCATGGACCCCCTGTGTCCCAGGTACGGACCTTCAGCCCGGGGCTCCCAAGGTTTCTCCATGCAAGCCAGGCTGGGGCCAGCTCCCGCTGGAGCCTTCATGGGTTACGCAGGCAGGTCCCCAGCTGTGGCAGTTGCAGGTCCATGCTCACCTTTTCCTACTCAGGCTGGACTTTCAAATGACTGAAATGTGGTTTGCCTCTGTCCCTTGCTGCGAAAAGAAAGCTTGAGCTATTGCTTGCAAAGGTATCTTCATCTCAAGGGCTCCTGTGATAAGTCATTGCTTCAGCAGTGGTGATGGAGGCATCCCAAACCAGATGTCCAGATGTTGTCACTGCCCCTCCCGCTCTTCTCAACAGGAGAAACACTGTTCCTGGCCATGGAACTCACACATGTCAACCTACAGCCTCTGGCAGAGCTGCTGGTTGTCCTCCGTTTCCCTTTCAGGAACGAGTGTCCACAGAATCCATTTCTCCTATGCAGATAAACCCAAGTTTTAGAATACGAAGAACTTCAGGTCCATTTAAATACTTATTTTCTAACACAAAAGCAAGTGTCCCATAATTTAATATGCTTCTGGAAGTAATTGGATATAAGTCCTTTGTTTCTTTTCCTCCCGTCATCTTGCATTTGTTTAATTTGGCTGTCGTGACACGAAGTGACAGATCCCATACTCCGTTCTTAGAGATAGCAAAACTCTGGGATTCTTCTTTCTGCACTGTTAGAAATTTATGTATTCTCCCCACTCACTCGTACATCACTATTGTGTCAGATTACTGACCCCCTTAAGAATAAATGCATTTTAATACAGCTGACCCAGAAACCTCCCAGAGGGGAGATAAAGTGCAGCTCTGAGAACCAGCTGAATTTGCTGTAACTTAGAGAGGAATTAGAGAAGGGGCCAAAGTGGGCAATGGCTCAGTGCCACGATTATTTCCCGTTAACATGCCCACATTTCCTGCTGCTCACACCATCCTGGTCCCAGGGTTGCCTCCGCTGCTCCGCTTGGGAAGGAGTTGCTCACGCACAGTTTTCAGTAATGCTTTCCCAGAGACACAAATTCAAGGGAAGATCAGGCTTTATCCCTGTGCAGAGAAGGCAACAGGGCTGTCCCAGAGATGGGACAGGGATCCTGATGTCTGGCACAGCAGGCAGCGAGGGCAGCAATGCCCAAGGACAGGTATTACTCAGACAAAACGCCTACAAGGGCGAGAAGGCAGGGGACACAGCTGCCTGCAGGGCTTGGGGAGGAGCATTGCAAATAATGCCTTGCACTACATTTGCCTGGCTGGCAATGTTCCTGGCACTTCTCTTTAAAAAATATTTCTCAGAAGAAAGGAGAAACAGCAGGAAATTGCAGATTCAACCTTGTATGTAAATGCAAAGCTGCGGAGTGCAGGAGTAGAAAATATCATCTTTCTCTTTCCAGAAGTTTTTAGGCATTTTTCTCCAATTTCATACAGTGAATCTTGCTCCTTGTCCATTTTAGCAAGTTGTTTCAGAATGATTTCTGTAAAGTGCATTCAAAGCCTGAAGGACATGCTCAGTTCTGAAGACCACAGGCCACTTCCACTCCTCTTGCTTTGAGGTTTCTGAGTTGAGTGTTTGGGTCTCTGTGGGGGTCTTCAGTTCAAAGGAAATATCTTCAGATTACAGCCATGGCAAATTGTTGGGGGGAATTTCTGTCACCTTGGATGACTCCAGTTACCCGTCATGTTATCCTGACACCTCCCCCAAGCACTGCAGGCCTGAGGCGCTTAATCTCTGTGCTAGAATGTTCCAGTGACCAAATACAGACCTTTCTGGCTAAACTTCTTTTAATTTATGAGCTGCATGTTGCATGTTATCCTCAAGCAGTTCATAAAGGCCATGCTGTTATTAGTCCCTAGAGTCAAGTTCTGCAGAAGCCCTGGCAAGGACCTTGCCCCATGGGTACAGCAGTTGTGGGTGGATGCTCCACACAGGACCCTCTCCATGCATTTGGTTTGCCACCACAGCCAGTCTGGCTGTGTGGAGCGTTGGTTTGTGTCCAGAGAAGGCATGGAAGCTCCTGATGATGAAACTCCCACCCAGCATTGCTGAGGCCACAGGGAAGGTACATTAAGTCAGCAATGTTTTGCACCCACCATCGAAGGGACAAAACCCTCCCATTTCCCACATACATGGAAGGAATGAGCCTTTCTGCTGTTTTATTATTGATGCTCAGCGGTATGGGATAAATCAGAAAGTGGCTAAATTCATTTGCTTAATCTTCCAAGGTAGCAGATACTGGGTAGGCTCTTGTAATCCTTGTTTCCCTTCCCTGAGAGGGGTATAAAAGCCAGGAGAAGAAAACAGCTGAGGTTTCATATCTCAGGTTGATTTTGCAGCATGGACAAAAAAAGAAAGCAAGCTACTCCTCTTGTTTGGAGCTGAAGAACATTTGCTCTGGAAGCCCTTGAAAGAAAATAAACACGGTGCAATATGGTGTTGTTTGTACAATCGGTTTTCTGTGAAAAACTTCACTTTAAATAGTTACAAAGATCTGGATAGTGGTGATCACGTATGCGAATTTAAGGACCATGCAGTAGCCAGGGTAATATTTCTACAAATGCCTAATTAGAGAATAAAGCAGGTGACACAAAAAGATACATTTCTGAGAGCTGCTCTCCTTCTCTCCAATACAAACAGATTCACACACATATATACATATATATATACACACACACACATATAAACACAGAAGAGTTTATTTAGATCTAAGGCCCATTTAACAACCTGGCTTTAAGACTCATGATGAGATTAATCAGGTGTGGTAATTGTATGTGCTTGAAAACTACTTAGCAATTATACTTGAAGTTACCAAGAAATTCTATGATGAATTACCTTAGGATTTTCATTCTGAGAGAGGTAAGGACAAGGTTAGCAGAGGTCTAGTTTGCAGAGAGTTGAGCAGCAGATAATTATCCTGCACTGCTGTATATTTACAGCATGTCCTGTTGCCATGAATCTTCAGACCTGTTGCAAAGTAATTATTTCTGTTTTCCATAATACAAAATTAATTCCACACCATGGCTTGGAATTCCCTTCTCAAATCCATGGATTTTTTTTTTTTTCCTGTGGTCCAGAGAGGGGACCTGGCTGTCCCCCAGGTCAGTAGAGGCGACTTATCCCACTCTCCTTTCCTTACACACCAAGACATGGATTAAGGTGCCAGGTATCAGGCACCTATTTTGTAAATTTTCATGGAAAAGGATTTTAAAAGTCTGTTTTCAGAAACCAAAGCGTGTAAATTCTTACAAAATGTGGTGTAAGGGGCTGTTGCTGTCCTGTGTCAGCTGAACTAAGGGGAAGACAGAGGATTGGTACAGGGAAGGACACATTTTTCATCTACAAACATCACCTCCGTTCACTAAAACCAAAGAAGCGATAAATTTACTTTGCTGCCCTCAATCCCCTCAGGACATACAAGGCTATGGCCCTGGTAGAAGCTGGATGGGGCAGGGGTCTCAGCCCTACGGGGGGCCAGGGGGTGGTTTCAGCAGGCAGGCTTGGCACGCTGGCTTTGCAGCAGCTGGGTGGGTATCCTCAGGCAGTGTCAGTGCCCCGGTGAGCAGGCAGGGCTGGCACCCTCCTCACAGAAAAAGACAGGCAGAGCTCAGCCTGGCCTCAGCAGCATCACTGGGCCTTCAACAGAGCTGCACAGGCAAGGGGTTTCATCTCTGGTGCCCAGGCAGTGGGAGCGGGGGAGAGGTGGGCTTGAATGAAATCTCTGCAGCACTTAAGTTCACAAGTAAATATCTAATTAGAGAAATGTTTGACTTCAATAATAAATGAGCAGAATATCAAGAGACACGAGTACTGGAAAAGTACATCTACAGCAAAGGCTTTACAGAGGGGGCATTTTTTGGCCTGCCCTCCTAAGGTCCTCACGTAAGTGGAAAAACCGTGTGTGCAGCTGCTGAGGGTAGGGCATGACTTTCCTTGCTCTTGCTCTAACAATTTGGAGGCACCCATCGGCAAACCCACCCTCATCAATTCTGCATCTTCCTGAAAATGTACTTTTAAGCACCTTAATTGCATTTCAGAGATAACCCTGCAGGCAAAGTGACAGGAAGAGAAACCATATGGAGCAGTTTGGCGGTCAGGCTCTTTGTTTTAAATCAATCAAACATCTGCGGCTAATGTAGCTTTGGGCTGCTCCTCAGGAAACATTAGCCCTATTAGTCTGGGCTGGCAGGAACACAAAATAATATATTTATGGACAAAGCACATGTGCATTACTGTTGGAGAGCAAGCGGAGGAGGAGGAGGAGGAGGAGATCTGTGGTCAGCACTTTGCCTTCTCAGGAGGTCAGCTCCAAGAAGCAAAGAGCAGGAACAGGGGGTCCTGTCTCCTTGCCCCAGCCCCACAGCACCCACCTCCCAGCCTCGAGACCTGCTGCCACAATCCCAGGGGGAAAGACCGCCAGAAGGAAGCTGCATGGCTCCTTACCTGAAAGGAAACGAGGTGGGACAGTGAAGTAGGATATGTTGCAGTCCACAGGGACAGCGATGGGGAGGAAGCACCAAATGGTGGGGCAGGCCGTGGGGCTGTGTCTGGCTCCCCACAACACCACATCCTGATAAAGCTGATGGAAAATAAGCAGGGACAGCGTGGGGATCCCATCCCAGCCCTCACGAGGGGAGGCAAGGACAGTGCGCGAGGGAGGTGGATGTTACCAGGATGAAACCACCGTTTCACACCAAGGGCTACAAAAGACAGAGGTAGGCTGCTTGCCCGTCTAGTGTTCCCTTTTAAATCTAGGCAGACAGTTCATCCCATCTTCCTCTCATGTGGTGTCCATGTGCACTTGGGTAACAGCAGCAGTCCCAAGGAGGAGGTGGGAGATGGAAAGGGTAACAAGGCTCTTTTGTTTACGTTGTCATGCAGACAAATACAGATACATTTGCAGGTGCATCAATAAATGAGAGGCACCAGGACACACGTGTGTCTGACAGCACCTCTCTAGTCTGTCCATCCGTACCTCAGTTTCCTGGGAAATGGTGAACCGTGACTGAAAGGAAGAAGAGCAAGGGCTTTGGGACTACTTCATAGCCAGTCACTGCCCCTGCGTGGGAGGGAATTTGCACCAGAGAAATCTTAAAAGGTGTGAAAATACTGTATATACTCTTGATCAGCTCCCTAAGCCCACTTTTAGGCTTCTTTGTTTCTATTCACTGCAGGGAAAAACAAAAGCCCATGACACTGACGGGGATAAGTTAGAGCTGCCATATATAGGGAAAAGTGCATTGTTGACATATTTTGATTCTGCCAAAACAAAATTTTGTGAATCCTGAAAGCACAAACATTTGTTAAATTTAAGAAAAAGAAAAAAACAAACCCAAACTCATTCAGAATGAGTTGTATATTTGTTAGGCTGAGACAAACCTTAATGACTGAGACTTGTCCCTTTAATGACACTGTGAAGTAATCACACAACTATGACATTTCAACTCAGTTTTCATTCCAGCACTAGATGAACCTGTCTTCCAAAATATACTCTAATTAATCCTATTCTATTTTTTCTGATGCTAACAGCACTGGGCAGAGTTAGGGATTTGGGATGCCTTAACTGTGACTTTCAAATTTTTAGATGTTTTATTCCAATTTACAGACTCCAATGGCAGGGGTTGTAGAGAGGAGGCTGGTAGAATGTAAAATTTGAGTATTATTTTTTAATCATGCATGCATGTAAGCATATTTTATTAGTGTGTATGTATCTGTTTGAGGAGTTTCCTCTTTTGTCCGGGTTGAAAATATCAGACTGGTACAGTGACTGTGAATTGCAGAGAACATTTCACATTCAGGATATGTAATGACTTAAATCTGGAGAATACCAGCTCTATTTCCATTTCTGGTTTTTCACGGGCATGCTCATTTGTAAGCTCTGGCTTTCCTGCAGGGATGCAGAGAAGCAAGGCTGGTTTTGAGAAGGAGAGCTGCTGAAGCAGGTAACTCTACACAGCCTGCAGACCTCCCTTCTGTCTCTGCAGCTCATGTCCCTCACATGCCCCTCGTTGTCCTCCTGTCCACATCTTCTCCCCATACCTCACAGCTCCCGTGCTTTTCCAAAATGTGTGTCAGCTCCCAGTGTTTTCGGCTGCACTAAGACCATTCCTGCCGCAGGAAATATCCCCATTTATGAGCAGATACCTGTTTCTACCTTGCTCTTCTCTAAAGGGATGTGTGAATTCCGCTAACTCATCAGTCCCATTTTCCCAGGAAGGACCTCTGGCTCCTATGAAATAGGGCAATCCCTGGGATAGCCACTATTTGCTTTTCCTTTCCCAAAGAGTGACAAAGTTTCAGTGCTCAAAGGCAGGAGAAGGACCTTCCTCTGAGAGCCCATGAATGCAGGCTGTGTGGAACACTTTGCCCCTAATGGAAGGCTGGAGAAACATCTACACATTTCCTCTGGCGCATTCATGAGAAGGCACAAGTCTGAAGACTGCTGCTAAATTTGTTAAAGGACGTATTTTCCAAAGTACTTCTAACTCAGGCAAATTATCCAATTTATTTGCAAATTACTTGAAAATCCATCCTCTACTCAGAAGAGTAAGGGCTGTAATTGTGCCAGAGCCCTGCTCATCCGCACCAGTCACTCCCCACCTTCTCCAAGCACAAAGAAACATCACAGTTCTCAGTAACAGCCCCATCATGCAAAACATGCCAGGTTGGTTTGACTTTTCCCAACATCACAAGAAAAATGTTTCCTTGATCCATCCAGAGCTGAGGGGCTGCAGGGGGAAACCAAGGGGTAGCTCAGCTGCGAGCACAGGGAAACTGCTGCTGTTGGAGCTTCTCAGTGTGGCCAAGGGTCTCCTAGCAGGGTGGGAAGAATAAGTAGCAGGTGTTTCTGGGAGGGAAAAATAGTAGGAGGGAGTTTGCTTTGAAAGGAATGTGTACCTCCATCCAAAGGCAACATATCACGGCGGGGGAAATACAGGAGGTAGCTGCGGTCTTGCAGCAGACTTCTGAGCATCAGCTGCCCCTTGGTGCCCTCGGTGGCTCAGCAGAGTAGGGACCTGTGTTTTGTGGGTTTACAGAGTGGGATAGGGACCCAGGAAGCACATGGGGTTTGAATGGACTGAATTTCCACAGCTTCCACAAAGGATATTACAATTAGGCGTCATCCTAGTCAACGAGTCGGAGGCAATCATCATACATAATGTATTTGTAATCATCAGCTATGACAAAGGGAAAGTTTTTCTTTCTGGAGCCATACCTCATGGGAACTCCTTATCCAAGGAAAGGTCATGGGAGCTTCTCATCAGAAATGACAGGAAGTCAAAGCAAGTGTGGCAGCCCTTCCCTGTGCAACTGAAGGTCTCTCGTGACCCCAAAGAGGTGATACTGCAAAAAAGGATTCAGAGAAGAGTCAGTGTAATTCCAGCTTCAGTTTGTGCTGTCACCAGCTACTTGAAAGACTTCAGTGCTGGACCAGTGTTGGAAGTGAAGGACACGGAAATCTAACGCTGCAGGGAAAAATGAAGTTCTTTGCCATGAATGTTGCTGTGGGGAGAGGGAGGCTGTGGCCACCCTCGAGAAGAGTGTGCCTCAAAATTAAGAGAAGTGAGAAGTAATGTGGTGACCACATGTGGATTTGAAGATGGTCTGATAAAACTCTGATTCATGTTCAGAAACAGATACAGGAGAGGGATGTGACTCCAGGGGAGTTGTCCCTCTACCTTCACACCCTTTTGGATGAGATCCATGGTATCCTCACTCCTAAGGAACAGGGCATCATAGCAATCATAGAATGGTTTGGGTTGGAAGGGACCTTTAGAGATCATCTAGTCCAAGCCCCCTGCAATGAGAAGGGACATCTTCAACTAGATCATGGTGCTCAGAGCCCCATCCAGCCTGACCTTCAATCTTTCCAGGGATGGGGCACCCACAACCTGTCTGGGCAATCTGTTCCAGCATTTTACTACCCTCACTGTAAAAATTTCTTCCTTATATCTTATGTAAACTAACCCTCTTCTAATTTAAAGCCATTCTCCCTGTCCACTACAGACCCTTATAAAAAGTCCCTGTCCTGCTCTCTTGTAAGCTCCCTTTAGGTACTGGAAGGCTCAGAGGTCTCTCCAGAGCCTTCTCTTCTTCAGGCTGAACAATCTCAACTCTCTCCACAGGACAGGTGCTCCAGATCATCGTGTTCATGGCCTCCTCTGGACTCACTCCAGCAGGTTCATGTCCTTCCTGAGCTGAGGAACCCAGAGCTGGATGCAGCACTCCAGGAGGGGTCTCATCAGAGGGGAGTAAAGGGACAGTATCACCTCCTTGACCTGCTGATTGTGTTGCTTTTGATGCAGCCCAGGATGCAGCTGGTTTTCTGGGCTTTTGAGCACATGTTGCTGGGTCATGTCCAAACCTTCCATCCACCAGCACCCTCAAGTCCTCTTCAGCATCATCCTCGTTCATGCCCCAGCCTGTATCAGCACCAGGGTTTGCCCCAACCCAGGCACAGGATACCAAGTGATCTTTGCCCATGGCCTCCAGGCTGGGCCCCTTTCACCTCTTGCCCCTTCTTTTCTTGTTTTTTGAGGAGGCTGTGCTCAGGTGGGCTGCAGTAGCCCTTTACAAACAGGCAATGAGGAGCTTTGCCCAGCTGTGTGGTGAGTTACCAGATAAGGTGGGCTGATAAAGGTTCTTTGCATATTCACTGTGACCTGCACCCCCTCTGTGAGCTTGGCATGACCCATTGTCCAAGAACTATAACCTGTCCCTCATCTTCCCCCTAGGTACCAAAGTAAACAATGTTTGTTTTCTTTTGCTTTCAGCAGGTTATCTAATTGTTAACTGTGCAGAGGACTTAGGGTTTAGTGCATGGGTTACTTCCTCTCCCTGGGGGAAGGTGCTCTGCACAAGCCGGGAGTTGTTTGCTCCTTGGCGCTCCTGCAAGATGAGAAAGACATTGAACAATGAGAACCCAATCATCTTCCTTTTCCCCCCCATGACCATCAAGTTGATTCATGGTACTTTTTGTTTGTCACTGGTGAGTAATGAGCTATTCCATCTTCCCTCTAGATCTATGCAGGAATGATAGGTACATGTCATGCAATGTAAAAGACATGAGGATTTAGCCCCTCGGCACTGCTAACCACTTGTGCCTTGGAAATAGTGCTGTGGTAGCAGAGGGGAAAAGTATTTTTTTTTAAATCTACCTTTGATTAGGGACATACATTTTTGGAGTGACAGCCTGCCAGAAATACAGTGTTACACAAGCTCTCATCATCTGAACCAGCATCCTGGAGTTCCTTATTTTCCTCTCTCAAGGTCGTATTGTTATTATGCAATTGAACAAGCAAAGCAGGGACTAAAGGTGTAAAAAGACAAAGAAGGTTTTGATGCACTCCCAGGAGCACAGGATCTTCAGGACTGCCCATTTAGGTACATATGTCTGAAATATTTCCCATGTTTTCTCTCAATTTGCTCCTTTTTTGGCACAGCCCCCTTGCAGTCTGGGGCTCAGAAATGCTCCCCAGCCCTGTATGCCCAGTGTCTTGGGGTTCCAACTTTCCCTGTGCCGGGCTGGATCTGTGCAATGAGAGTGCTGTGTCAATATCCCAACCACCTCCCCAGCCATCTGCAGCACGAGGAAAAATGCTTTGGTCCCACGCTGAGCAGCCATAGGCAGAAACCCCTGTGCCAGGCCAGCCTGGTGGTCCCTGGAGACCACTGGTCCCTGGAGACCAGTCCCCCCCTCTCGCAATGCCCAGTTCAGCAGAGGCTCAGTGCCTTTGGGACCGCTATAGTGGCAGCCCAGCTGGCAGGCAGCCCTCACTGCTGCCCCCCTGACTCACCCCAAGTGCCATCAGGACAATCTGTGTGCAGGTTAACAGCAGTGCTGAAATGGTGATGGTTTTCCAGAGCCTGCCCGAGCTGACTCACAGAACAGAGCTTTGCCAGAGATGGCAGGGGGATAGAAATCAGGGCCCTGATGAGCTTCTCCCTCCTTTATTTATTTATTTTGTGCACCATCTTCTCCTTCTGCCTGTTGGCAATGAGGAGAATTCATAAATGATAGTAATAAATGCGGAATGGCAGCTAATCTTAATTGACCAAAGCTTCCCTCAAAAGCCTGGGTCGTGCTGGATGTAATATGCTCTAAATGTAAAAATATAGGCCAGGAAATTACACTGGTGGTTTTACATGCCTTAATCGAGTGGATTTTATGCTGCCAAGCAACAAAATCAAGGTGGGATCCGTCTGTCAGAGGGATATTTTTCCCCAAAAGAGGAACTCTGCAGTTCAGGGGCCTCGCATTGCTGCTCCATCCTGCCGCCTCTGCTTCCCAAACCTGCTAATTTGGGCTCCAAAGTGGCACCACTTGGTAGGGTTTATTTTCTGACTAATCTGACTTCACCTTTCTGGGCATTCTCCACATGCTCAGTGCAGGCACTGTGCTGAGACACCACCGAGATGTGCGTGAAGGGACCCCCTGTATTTCGCTGATGACATTTTATCTTGGTGGGTTGCTTATTTTCTCTCCAAATATAATGCATTATGGACTGTTATTTTTTCAAGAAAACATTTTCCTTCCCGGGAAATGGGTGTGGAAATGGGTGTGGATAGCAAGATGTCCCCTTATGCTCCATCATCTCCAGCACATTTTTCTCCAGAAACCGGTGCAGGAATGCCTGGAGGTTCTTTGGGGCCAAGGGGAAAGAGGAGGAGGTCAGGCACAGCTCCAGCTATTCCCTTCAGGACAGGGAGGCAGCGTTTGGTGCACCCCTGGCAGACCTCTCCTTCAAACAGAGGGTATCCAATATTTTCCAATGTTCCGGGGAGCCAGGGCTGCGGTGGCCGCTCCCACGCCCGCCTTGGGCTTGCAGCACCATCTCACTCCCCAGATTTCTTTCCTGCACGGAGGTGTCTGGAACGCTGGAGCTGGGACATGTGAAGCATGAGGGCCAAAGGAGAGGGGAAGGGTAGGAAGGAAACCTGAAGACAACAGCATTTTTGCAGTCCTGCCAGGATGCTCCTGCTGGAGGTTTCTTTCCGCGCTCCCTGCCTTGGGTAGGTCCCCTCCCCGCCTGCCGTGCCAGCTCAGCTGGGCTCGTACTGCGGCACTTTCCCGAGAACATCCCAGAGACTTCAAAACCTCCTCCCCGTCCTGGCAGAATGACTTGCAGCTTTTCCGAAAACTGGCAAGCAGCCTCAGTGCTTTACCATGGGAAGGTTAACTCCTTCCCTCCTTCCCTCCCCTTCCCCCCAGCCCGGCGCATCGTTCTGCTGCTTTGCCTGGGAACTGGCTGTCACGAACGACGGAGGAGGAAATAGTTTATTTTTAAGAGCATTTAGCCCTCACAGCTTCTTGGCTCGGGGTGTCGGGAACGCAGCCTTGCACCGACAGCCAGAGGTTTCATCCATCCATCTGAGGCCGGGAGATAAAATCATCTGCACGTGGTTTTTGGAAAGGGCAATTATTGAGGGTTTGGGGGTCAGTTGTTCGCAGGGTGTGAAACATTTAGAAGTGAGGACAAAAGATTTACCCTCCAGGCACTGCAGGGAGGAGCTGGCAGCGGCTCAAAGGGTGCCCAGCCCCGAAGGAATATTTTAAAGTTTTCCTATTTTGTAGCTCTGCATAAGATCAACCCGCAGCAATCGCGCAGCAGGACTCCTGCCTCCTCTTCACAGCTCTGCCTTGGGCTTGCAGCGTCACCTTCTTGAAGAATACCTGGTTTCCTGGTTCATTTTCAAAAACATTACTTTTTTTTTTTTTTTTTTCACCCCCGCCCCCACAGGAAGCTCTGCAGGTAGAAAAACCATCGGAGTTCAATGCACTGCAGGTAGAAAAACCATCGGAGTTCAATGCGCTGCAGCTGCAAACCCGGCTTATCCACCTGGCTCCCTGGCTTGCACCCAGTTCAGGCGTGACCCTGGGGTGCTGCCTCCCTTCCCCTCTGTGCCCCCACCTCCCCAGGGCACCTCTCATCCCGATCACTGCTCGGCTGGGAATAACCACCTTTGCTCTAGCCAGGGATGGTCGGGATGCACGCAGCGGGAGAGGTGAGGGATGGGGAGGAAGAAGACTAAGAGGCTGCCACAGCAGAGCGGTCCACCCCAGTAAGACTTTTTCCTTCTTTTTCTTCTTTTTTAGACATGATTCTCACTCCTGCAATGTCAAGATTTCAGATTATTGGGAGATAAATTTAGAATAGATCTGAAAAGTAATTTAGAAACCTAAAAATAGCCTCTCAGCCTGTCTATCCAGTGACTGTAAAACCAGAGGGGAGGAGGAAGGAGAAAAATGACTGGGGGCTGAGGGCAAAAGGGAATAAACAATTATGAGAGCAGGCAGCCATGACAGAGAGAAATCTCTCTCCCGTGTGTGCCTGATTGCTGGGATTGGGACAGGAAGCTATCTTAACTTGTCTCTACACACACGGAGAAAATATGGCCAGCTATTTTGCTATTAGAATTGAGAGTTGCCATTTCATGTCACAGTGAGTAACCCGGTGTGACTGCTCACTGCTTCACCATCTGCACTCTGTCCCGGCTGGGGCACCACCAGTGCCCCTGGCCCAGCAGGACATGATCCCTGATTTTTCTTTCTCTCCCTGGATCAAGCCATGGGAAACACCATTCACCCTGAATGATTAACCAGATGCGGAGCGGGTGGGAACCAAATAGCAAAGGGGAATTTTCTTCAGGAGTTTTGGGAAACTGAGTAAATACAACTTGGCCAGTGATGGGGATTTGCTGTTGCAGGCTCAGACCTGGAGATCATTGACAGCCCCTGGCATGGTGAGCCAAGTCCAGGGTGGTACCAGGAAATCCAGCCAGGAGATAAAGGAGATTGGGCTTGAAGGTAAGCAGCAATGTTTGAGCAAGGTATCTGTGCTGAGGAGAAGCCACCCACAGCACAGGGCCTGAAGGAAGGACCAGAGGTAGGCAGCATGGTGCAGGCTGCATTGGGTACCCCAGCCAGAGCTGAGACAGGTTTCCTGCTCCTCCAAGAGAAAGCAACCCAGTGGGACCAGTGTGCTCCACTGCCATCCCAGCACCAGAGCCCCTGGGGGAGAGTGGCAGCCC
Organism: Climacteris rufus; assembly: GCA_013398175.1. Taxonomy (NCBI): domain Eukaryota; kingdom Metazoa; phylum Chordata; class Aves; order Passeriformes; family Climacteridae; genus Climacteris; species Climacteris rufus. Next base: position 630,973 of record VZRZ01007521.1, on the reverse strand, counting down.
GGGGGGGCATGAGGAGGGGGCAGTGAGGGCTGCAGATGTTTTCTGCCTGCTGAACATGAGCTGCAGAGAGGATATAAATATTGGTGCTGGGAGCTAAGCCTCGCCTTGTATCATGCCTTGCTTTTATAACCTCTTCTTTTTAATATCCTGTTGAGATAAACAGCCTGTGCGAGTGTGCTGGGGGGATCTGCCAAGCAGCTGAGCATTTTAGAGCATTTTGAACTGAAAGATGCTCTAAGAAATTCTGTATTGCAGGAAGTACTGGGCTGCCAAATTCCTGTCCCAACCCTGAGTCCTTCAGCAGCAACACAGAGATGTGACATGGCCACAGGGTCTGGGCCAGGCGCTTTGGTTTGGAGGTAACAGACCATGGAGGGGAGGGATTGCAGCAGGACAGGGAGGAGATGTTACAGGGGCTAAGGTGGTCGGTCCAAGGACTGATAGGATGCCATGGACATCTCCCATGTGATCTTTTCCAGTGCCACTAGCAACAATAATGCTTTTGTATAGGTGATGAATATAGGCATTGGGTAGATGGAACATGGCTTCATGTATGACACAGGCTCATGGTGGTCAGCAGTGTCACCATAAGTGCACTCCTGGCTGCAGCAGTGTCACCTCTCCTTCTGTATCTTCCATCAAAAGAAGAGGTGACATAGCTGCAGGTATTTCTCCTTCCTTACCCCCCAGCACAAATCCCTGCTTCCAGAGAGCGTTGTGAAATGTCCAGAAGTACAGAGGAATGAGGATCATAGAGGGCAAGAGCCTGTGCTTTACTTACACCCGTGTGCCCTGATGACCCGTGCCTGGCACAGTTCTCCCCCTGAGCTGTGAATCACACCCTGTTCCTGTGATAGGTGCTTTTGGGGCAGACACACCATCATCCCCCGTGGGGTCTGTCACCACGCTCCCACCCCCATCGGGAAGAGGGATGGCAGGGACCAAGGTGTCACCTCTTCCTGCACCATCAGCACCCACAACGCCCCTGTGGGCTTGGCCATGGCCATAATCCCCTAAACTGTGGGATGAACTTTCAGCCTCACATGTTTGCCCCAGCAGCCTTCGGCCGGATCCAGTCCTAGCAGGGCCAAATCCTGCTCGCTGCCATGGGCAGGTCACCATCCTGAGTGGGGGAACTGAGCTGAAGGAAGCAGTCTCATCTCAGCCCAGCTCCCACGGTCACCAGCCCTACAGTAAGGGGGTGCAGGTGACCCAGCCCTTCCCCTCGGCAGCAGCTGGTGCAGCCAGGGTTGCCCCAGTGAGGAACTGGGCTGACTGGGAATGACCAGAGGCCACTTCCTACTCCCCCGTTCCCAGTTACTCACACCAGGTGCTGCTTTAGTGCCTCTCTCAGAAAAAGCCCCACCCTTTTAATGAAACATGTCTCTGAGACTCCTTATTTCTTCACTTTGGGGACAGCCTGTTTTTGCAGGGCACGCTAAGTCTTTGGACTGCTGTCACCCCAGGGCAACAGGCGCTGGGTGCTGGGTTCCTGCAGGGCGGTCCCACCCGGGGATGGCCGGGTCTGTCCCCAGCAGAGCTCAGAGCTCAGCCTGGCTGGCTCTGTCCTAACAGTGACATACAGTGGCGGCAGGAGGCAATGGAGCTGGAGGCATCCTTGTGCCGCTGCCAGCCGCGGCACCCAACAGCCTGCTGGAGCCGTGTCTTTATTGTTTTTTTACAAAAGGGGCAAGGTTGTCTTGAAAGCTAATTCTGCGCTTGTTTCCCACGACACTGTTCCCTGCAAGGCCCGTGCTGTTACATCTCTGAGGGCACACTTAGGGCTGTGCTGCAGCCTTTTCCCTGGAGACCGGGCTGAGCAGCAGCAAAGCCGCCAGCGCTCATTGCAAGGGCACGGCCGTGTGCTGCGGCATCTCCCGGGGATGATAGATCACTGTGGCACACACACACACAGCCCGTGTGGCACTCAGCCCGTCTCTGGGGGTCTCAACACCTGCCTGGGACAGAAGGGAGCTTCTCCCCTGGCCTGTGTCCCTCTGACGCCCGCCCAGCCCTGCCACAGCGTGCCCCGGCACATCTGCTGCACCGCTTACCTGCTGCTGCTCGCAGATCGAGTAGCTAATGTCTGAGCAGTCCCATTTAAACCCACAATCAAATTACAAGAACAAAATTAGAAGCCAGACTGGAGCCACTTTAAAAGTTGCCCCTTATTTAATAATTCTGTCGCAGTTATTTTTTCCTCTTATCACCATTTATTCTCATTTTGGGGCTGGTCTGTAATAAGAGAGGAGGTTCATTTGTGCTCCCCCTCCTCTTTCCAATGTCTAGTCTTTCTGCACGGATTTCATTTCTGCCTTGTGAAAAGGCATTAGGATAAATAAAACTGAAGCAGTACTACAAATGTCTACGTTAATGGGATGACACCACACTCACCCTTGCCACAACATGCCCTTTCCCATATGAAAGGGGTGAATCAAACAGATGAAATCCTTATTTCAGGCCTGCCCCGTACCTTTAGGTATCAATCTATCAGGTGTGGAAGAAGAAATGGCAGTGCTGCCCTTTCCCTAAAAGCAGTGCCCAGAGGAAGTGCCGGGGTGGTTTGGGAACACCGCATCCCCTCTGGTGGGGTCTGTGCAGAACTGATGGGGGGAAGGACGAGAGAGCCTCAGCTTCCCAACCCATGGAGGAAAGGAGGGGAGAGTCTCCTCTCTCCTCCCTGCTCCTGCCATCCCTGCTCTCTGCAGCCAACAGTGCAGGCAGTGGCAGGGACGCACTGCCCCGGTTGGGAGCTGGCTTGCACTGAAGGAGCCAGGGGAAATACTGTTGTAATAATTTGCCTATTGATTAAAGATATGACTTAATGAGAGGTTGGATTCATTCACCTGGCTGGATTTTCATCTGTTTCCAGATATTGCTGGGATAAAAATAAATGCAGTTTCTCATTAATCCTTCAGGTTTTTAGCATAATCTATTTTTAGAACTCATAAAACAAATCTATAGCTATTCTACAATAGGCAAGCATACAGTGTGCTTAATTGTTGTTGTCCCCCAGACTGCTGCTGAAATACGCCAGCATTCAAAAAAACCCCAAATAGTTTATGCATGATTTTGGTGCCAACTGCCTCTGGTGACATACCTGAACTCTTTGTTTTCTATGAAAAAAGCATGACCCTGACAGACTCAGGTGGGCTTTGCCTGCAGGAATCACGTCAGGTGTCACACAGCCTGGAAGCTGCTTCGGGGTGATGCACAATGTCCCAGCACAGCCCAGTGCTGCCTGTGCAGAACAGTTACAAACAGCACAGGGGCTGAAGCTTGGGAGATCTCCATGAAGGTAAGTCATGTTGGATGCAGCTTTCAGTGGTGAAACTAGATGCTCTTAGAGGTTTTTTACAATTCAACCCATTCTGTGATTGTATGATTCTACAATTTTTGGCCAGAAAGATGGTGGGACCCCCTGCATGGGCAAGCCTCTTGCTGAGGACAGAGAGGGGCTGAAAGCTGGGAAGGAGTCAGTGCCAGGGGGTGAGCCAGCTCGGTGCTTTTCTCCATGGCTTACCTGCTCCCACTATCACCCTGCAAAGCTCCCTTTTGGGAACAGCCACAGTGCCTTCAGCTGTGAGCAGGTTAACTGCTGGTGGAATGCTTGGACTGAGGTGTTTAAGATGCCCAAAAGGCTCAAAGGTTTCATCCTGCAGCTCAGGGAGCTGGCCAGAGGGAATTTTAGTGTGAGGAGGGGGTATGCAGCAAGCAGAGTTGGCAGCAGCACGGTGCTCAGGCCCTGCAAGCCAGGAAACAAAGCAGGGCCAGGTGCTGGATGGGGCTCTCCATCCTACCCCTCTCAGGAATCATCGTGTGCTGGTCTTTCTTCCCCCATGCATGACCCCACTAACAGAGTCTTCCTTCTGCTGCGTTTGCAGAATGGTTATTTTCCTTAACCCTGTATTTATCAAAGCATCTGCTGGGGGTACTCAGGAGGCAGAACTGGCCACGGCACATGGCTCAACACGGGCCCAGCATCCAGCAGGATGGGCTGAGCGAGACCAAGCTCACTCCTGGCAGGCACCGAGAAGAATGTGAACCTCGGGTAGACAGGAGAGATAATCTCCTTTTCAGAGGGGTTGTCTAGCTGGGGGATTTGCATCCACTGAGCTGTTTAGGCTTGAGCTCTGAGTGAATGCAGCTATCTTTAAAGAAAGTCAAAGCAGAAAGGCAGCTGGGTGTCAGGCAAGCATTTAAATATCACAATGCTACAAAGGAAGTGATAGCCACACCTTGCTCCACACAGCTCCAGTCATTTACACATCAAGTAGGTGAATGCGAGAGTGCAGAAATAGACCTGTAAATATATGGAGATACTGCTTTTGCAGGAGTTCATTTTCAAAGCACATCTACTTAGCATACATTTGGGGTCACACTCCACAGCCCCTGCCCCGCTTTCCGAAACTAACAGTTTCAGTTTGCTAGCTCTCCTCTGCAAGTGAAGCATAAAATGCAAGTAAACACCTAGCTCATAGTGTTGTCACCACGTTCATCTTGCTGCTAATTACTAATGCAAATTATGTACATATCTAAAAATGTCTTCAGTACATTCCTGCTACTTGTGCTTCTTATTTTTAAAATATATGTGGCAAATATTTCCATATTTTATACTTCTACTAACCACATCCAAATCTTGAGGCAGGATATCCGTGATCAAAAGGCAACAAGGCAAACTGGAATGGAGCCAAGGTGCCCCGCTCCTCTTGTTAAAGATGAATTTATGATCTTTACTGACAAGTCTTGCTGTACATCTTGATTTTTCATCTTACCTCAGGCAGTCCAGTGACCTCCTACCTCATGCTTCGCCATCAGCTCACTTTTGATTTGTGAGAATACAGTTTCTCATGATTTCTTGAGCACTACAGGAGGAGTAATTCTTTAAGCTTCCCATCTGAGTACCAGTCTGAGGGAATGATGTCCAGCTTGGGAAATGGTGCTTGCATTCAGAGGACGGGCTTTAGTCAAAGGAGTGATACCAAAACTTTAAAGTGCCCCATACAGTGTAGCTCCAAGCCTTCCAACCAGCATTCTCTCTACGCCCAACCTCTCCCTTACCCTTTCCCTTGTCCTCCTCCAGAGCTGAGCGGCTCTTGAACGTTCCCACAGCAAAGCTCTGCAGCTCAGCTTTGCTGTTTCCAGTTGCCTCATTCCTTTCTAGCTCTCACTGTTCCTTGTGGTGCAGGCTGTCATTCCAGCTCCGTGCCTCTGCTCTACTCACTGGTTTGTCCATCAGCTGCCTGAAAACCTGAAGGCTCCATCCATTTCCATCCACAGCCAGTAAGAGCAGAAGGCAGTTGCCCACCTGTGTCCTGTTCCAGTCTTCCCAGTCCCACTGAAACACATCTCTCTTCAGCTCCCTGGAATGCCTCACCCTTGCACAATTTTACTCTTGTTGCCTACAAACCAGAAATCCCTGGGTGAAAGCTTCAGGCAGCGTGGCTGTGCTGCTGTGCTCAAACACTGCAGGGGGGTGATGGTGAACTGGCCGAAAGAACCCAGTAAAATGACAGATAAATGGAGAAATTACCAAGAAATTACCCAGTTAAACAGCACTTGACTGTAAGCCTTAGGCTTCTGCAGGCTGACATTTTAATGAGTGCTAACAAAACAGGCATTCCTGAAAATGTCTGCCCATACATTAAGTTCAGATGGTTTTACTGTATTTGATCTTGTTTTAATCCCAGTGAAAAAGCCGAATAACTGTGATCAGGAAGGGAATTTGAGGAACCACAATGTGGATCACAGAAAGCATTTCAGACAGACTGGTACATCAGTTCAGCACAAACAGTTGCAGCAACAGTAAGATTATTTTAAAAAACAGTAAGATTATATGCAACAGTAAGACCATTTTAAAAAAGAAATGCCAGCATTGGTTTCAACCAAGTGAAACCAGATGACGACATTTCTCTCGTTGAGACCCATTTTTCCAAGGTCAACACATACGAGTTCACATTCTCCATTTCCATTTCACAATCAGATAGAAACAGGGACTTCCTTGTGATGGTTGTGAATGTTTTATTATAGAGTCTTATCAACAAATTCTCTGAAAATCAGTTTTTCAGAACTAAAATCTAATCTGGCAGGGTTCAATAAGGAACAAGATGAACTCAGCCATGCAAACAAAATATTACTAAGTTACTTTAAATAAATTTTATCAGAACAACCTCAGGAAGAGCAAGTCCTGCAGATTTAGGCAGTTAGTCTTGGACTTTTATTAATATTTTGGATTCTTTGTGTTATGCTCTAGCCTCTGGTTCACAGCTGTCTTCATTTTGATGCTAGAACGGGATAGATCTTTGGGTGCTTTTTTGCCTGTGATTCTTGTCTTATTTTATAGTGCTGTAATAAAAATAGTATCACCAGCATTCAGTGCTCACCACAGTACATTTAAGCAACTGGTCATTGCACCGAAACAGAACTTCTGGAGAAACTGAGATTATTTCCAGACAGTAACTGCTCACAAAACTCTAGCTCCCAAGTTTTTTCTGTATGTGCCATTCATCTTCTGTTCAGCACCTCCTATGACATTTATTAAAGTAATTTAATCAGGTTATGCTGCACACAAGAGGATATTCAGAATTCCATCTTGACCTTCACAGCAGCATCTAATACAGCCTGGAAGATAATCAAGAATCATTTTCCTCATACATATGAGCAACATTCTGAGCTTGCAGCTACTCGTAGAAAACACCAGTTTCAGTTAAATACAAGGAAACCTAAGAACACTGAGACATTTGAAAATAAGCATTACTGCCATTTTAATGTATGTTGCATAGTTTACCTCAGCTTACTGATAACTCTTGATTTCCAGGGCTTAATTGCACATAATTTTTACAAAAGCAATATCATGCCTTAACATTAATCAAATATAACATATAAGATTTTTTTTTTATTGTGCAAAACATAAGCAGTAAGTCTTATTAGTACAATAAGCTGAAAAAGCAAGGGATATTTAAAACAATATTCACATTCAGTGTGCAATTTTTATCCCTACTTCCAACTTTTGATGTGGAATCTACAATTCCCATCAGTAAGTGCTATCTGAAAGTACCAATAGTTTGTTACACCTTTTACTATTTGGAGGAGACTCAAAATTTATTTTTGCATTAGGTTTTTATGCACAACTAAAACAGCTGTTTAAGTTGATAAATACAAAATAAGACACTGAAAAGGGTGAAAAAACACAGTATGCTGAAGGCATCCACCTAAATGGTGGTGGCATGACTGATAATTTACAACTTATATTAAAAAATGGAATCAATAATTCTGATTTTCCATTTTCAGCTCAAGATTTTAGCAAATAAGCCAACATTTTGTTTTACAATTCTGGCATCTGCTAATTGAAAAAGTAATTAAATTCAATACTTAATTTTAATTAAAACCTTTATCTTGCTAGATATTAAGTGCTACCAATCAAGGCAGTCACAAAAACTGTTTGATGTTTACATAGCACCATGTAGATAAATAAAACTCCATCAGTAGGAGAGATTATGTTCTACTGGGAACATAATCAGATTATTTCCTGAATATTTTAGCTATCTTTGCCTTCCACATCATAAGCATGTGCAAAAATTCCTTAACTTGGGGAAAAAAATGCACATAATTCCATTCAAGCTTTAAGACGGTCCTACCATTAATTCAAATTCTCTGTGTATAAAAGTATCAAGAACTCTTCAGTAGTCAATTTAATATTCAAAAACAGATCAACAGTTTTATGTAAACTCGTTAAAAAACAAACCACCACATAATTTGGCTTTAAAGTGACAAAGTATTCTTCTTAATATAATTTACTAGGCATGTGAAGAACTAACATCAAACTATTAATTCAAAAAGATGCAGAGACTGGACTATCTCTGATACTGAAATACTCAATTAAAATATATAAAGAATCTCCAAAACATGTAATTATAATTCATTACAGTGGTATTGTTCATTCCAATAATAATCCTTCCTATAAGGAGGCTGCATGTTAAATAGAATATACCAACCTGGGGAAGTTCCCAGTTAGAGAACATCAATATTCTGCTTCTGCCTCTCCTTCAGCCTGAATTCACTAAAATATGGACTAGGCTTTCTACCTAAAGGAAATGGGAAATACTCTCACTAAACAGGTGGATATTTCCTAGCCCTATTCAAACTCTTATCAGCTTATCTACAATTGTTAGATTAAGACTAGTAACAAATCTTGCAGTAAAGTGTTAAAAATAGATGGTGTAAGTAACAAGCCATCTTCTGTATTGTAAATCACAGAAATCTATACATCAAAATATTTATGGAAGCAAGAGTGCTGGTGACATCATTGACTCTTACAAACCGAGTCTTCCGTAAAAGTTGCACAGATGGAAAAGGATGCCTTGAGATAAATGGAAACAAAATCCAACAGCAGATAGATTTCCTAATATTGAGCCTCAATTTCTTACAAACTAACAAACATATTTCAGTGACAGACACTGCTTGTTTTTTTGGCCCCATCCCTTTCCCAAAAATCAGTTTCATAAACTGTTATCACTCCAATTAAAAAACAAACCCTCTTAAAATATTGTATATGGAGTTCTGGGTTCCAAAAATAAAATACATATGCAGTTTCATATTCTTGCTATGAAATATCAGCTAAAAAGTAAGAACGTTCAAAAAGAAACCAAATTGCATTTTGTACAATGTATCTATATTGATACAGTTCTCTGTGTTGGAGAATTCAGCATTTTTAGAGAGTTCAACGTGTGCAAAGTTCAATTAAATTTTGAAGAAAATTCCAGTTTCAAAAGTTACATGTAATTTTGTATCTGATATGTCAATAATTTCAAAAAAAAAGCTGTACAAAGTTAGCTTCAAACCTCTTCATCCCCCCCAAAAATAGGCACTCAGTGGTTTAAGTGTGCAAATGGCTTCTTAGAAGAAACAGTGTGCAAACAGAGCCTGTTCCATTAGCTCTGGATTCTTTAGTGATTTCCTAGAGAGTATTGCCATTAAATGCTATCTACTGTGCAGCTTTCTAAAGAACAGAAGACAGTCAGTCCACAGAATCACAGATGTCCTTCACTTTCTCGTTGAAGTCTTCAGGTTGATCAGCGTACACGTAGTGACCTGCACCGAGGATAGCCTAGAGGATAAAGGTGAAGAAACGGGTCAAAAATCACCAAAATGGAACAAATGAATAAGTAAATACTGGAACAGGTGAAGAACCTGACTTTTACACATTACCTAAGAGTTGGCATCATACAGCCTAGAAAAAGACTCTAAACATAAGGAAGACCAAAATCGTCTTTTCTCTGTGAAGGAACTTTCCTGCACAGGAAAAGAAAGTAAAGCTGTGCTTACTCAACTGCACACCTGGTTGAAAAAAAATAACCACCAGTGAAGTGTGCACAAGTCACTGCTAAACAAACTTAGTAGAACGTGCTTTGCCTATCAGATTTCTGATGCATCTTGATTCCCTTCATTCTCCACTCAAACAGCCTATTTCTATAATTTGTTGCTCTCTGTAAAAATGCTGTGAAGTTAGCCATCACCACAGTGTACAGCAAAGGTACATGACCTGTTTTCTTTCCATTTTACAGTCACTCCAAGACTAATCTGTATTTAAAACAATTTTTCCCTCACATCCTTAAAACACTCTCTTTTAAGTCCCTAACCGAATCCTGTAAAAGTATAGCTGTGTTATTGTGTTAAAAACCCCCAGAAACTCTAAGTAAAAATTAATTAGAAATAAACACATGTAATACAAAAAACACAGAACCTGTGTGCATTTTACCAAGCACAGTACTGCCACTCCACATCTCAGTCTCATTAGAGCCCTTTCGCTCCTATGGTTTTTTTGAGTGTGTCTGCAATTTTTACCACTCAAATTTAGCTTTTAGAATCTGTATTTGGCTTGACAAAATTTTGACCTAGAATACAATAAAATTTTCCACAGTCCCTTCTAAAAACCATTGACCAGAGTGGAAAAAATGTGCCTGAATGGTATATGCTTATTCCAGCAATATATTGTAGCACTATATTAACAGTGATGTTTGTTACAACTCCCTCTCTGGTTAAGTAGTTAAGTGACACTTTCAGTCTGGATGTCAACATTTATGAAACATATTTGTGCTCTTTAACACACTCAAAACAGTTCTATACTAATGTCTTTTCTCTGATTTCCAGCTCTCAATTCAGCTGTATCGAGTAATAAAACTTTATTTGAATTACTTGTTTAAGTATACTATAAGTAGTATATATACATATTGTACACTTCTGTCCAGATAGTTCCAGACATCAGTAAGATGACAGCTGGCGTGTTCAAACATTTTATCACCTCATAGCATTGTAACATATATGCATATTCAATTATCACAGCTGACTGATGTGAAAATGTGTGAAGAATACTTTTAAATTAGTTTGTTTTTATGGAAATCAACAGAAAAAAATGCAGTGTGCACATTCACATCAAGTTGAAAGTACACACATTTTGTGACAATACCATACCTCTAAACAGAAATGTGTTAGCTAGTAAGACAATACTATTTTTTAATGACTTAAAGAAAGAACCAAAGCACCAAGTACAAACCACTCATCAGAGACACAAATGTATTATATAATCAGATGAAGAATGTTTATGAGAACCCCACCACTATCTTATACATATATTAGGACTGCTGGGATTTAAAACACAGACAGAAACAGTGACCACAACACCTTCTTGTATTAGCACATTGTAGAAAAAAAAAGAAGAATGATCTTGCTCAAAGATTTAGTTTGGCTTCTAGTGCTACAGTAAGTTTTCTCCTTAGCCTGGGGACTTAACACTGTTGTCTAGGTTTTCTCTGATCTAACATTTGTTTCCTCTCTCTCTGTTAGAGAAAACAGAAGTTATTACCCCAGGCTCAAATCAAAGGGACAGCATTTCCACAGTTGGTATGAAAAAAATACAGAATCATAGAATGGTTTGGGTTGGAAGGACCTTAAAGCTCACCTAGTTCCAAGCCCTCTCCCGTGGGTAGGGACACCTCCCCCAAGGCCAGGTTGCTCAGGGCCCCATAGATAGGACTTCAACAAATCCACACAATGAACAAGCAGATGCTTTAAAAGTCAAACTTACTATTGTCTTCACATAGGAATTAGGTCTCAGAGACTGGATAGTGCTGCCAGAATTGCCATCTATACACGACCGTGCCCCATAGACCACCGTGATAGGAATGTCGCGATCCATTTGTGAAATCCGTTGCAGCATTGGCCTTTTGGCCCATCCATAAGGAATAGTCATGTTCTTGAAAGCTGTTTCACCACTTCAGGCCATCCAGAAGGGGAAAAACAATTCAATTTTCATTGGGTCTGCTTTTTATCTAAATTAAGAGTATCTGTGCCTTTTGATAGCACAAAGTACACGAGGCTGGGATTCTTTACAAGTAAGAAAAGTAAGTTTACATAGAAGTTTCAACAGAGAGAGCCCAACTTCTTACACAATTGAGTGGTAGCACTTAAAAGAATATAATTACTTATTTTTAAAGTTTTTAAAGAAATTCCTTACACATTAAACTTCTGTAACAATTTTTTAATTACACTTAGTGCCCAAACTGTCACAGAATTAACACAAGAATACAGAATTAGGATATTTTTTACATTTATCAGTTTCTGCAATTCAGAAAAAGTGCAAGGCTATCTTTTTCTTCAATATAGTAAATGCTACAATTAAAAAAAAAATAGCATGCATCTTGCCATAGCCATTGGAGGGAGCAGCAGGCACTAAGAAAATGAACAAGAAACTTCAAAACATACACTGGGAAACTCATACTCACCTGGGTGACTGCACATTGCAGTGATAGATATATTCAGCCACAGTGTTATCATCGAACATTGATGAATATTTTCGCTTGAAATCTGGTCTTAAACGCTGAACAAGGCTTAATCCTGATAAAAAACAGAAAACACTATTAGAGGGGGAAATGAGTATAAATTATTTTAACAGATTTCCTAATGCTCTTCATTCTAACCCTCAAAACACCACCCACCCCCCTTTTGAAACTCGTAGCTAAGCCTGATGACTTCTAAGCCTGTATTTGGTTTTACCACTTGCATGTCTTAGGAAAACATGATGATATTACACCTAGCAGGAATGAAATGCAAATACTCTGAAGAATTTTATGCTGCTCCCCCTTCTGAATACATAGTGGAACGTTTGAGAAGGGTCACTGCAGCAGCAGAAGAAGCCTACAATGGGGCCAAGTAGAGTAACTTTTTGTCACCATTTTAGTCTCACATGATACATGAAAGTGTTGGCACTTTCTCCTTGCTCTGGCAGCACTGCATGGGCCAAATGCACCACACCTGTCAGGAACAGAAGCCACTGTTGAAAAAGCTGGGCTGTTTTTCTTCATTAAGTCTGTCCTCTCCTCTTACAGAACTGTCTGCTTCTGAAGCCAGTTCATCTAACTAGCGTGTAGTTGAAAGAACAGAAGCCTATGATGAAACACAGGTGTAGAAATTTTGACATAAGGCACAAGTACTGGTATAAATGAAGAGATTTAACGTTGAAAACCATTATCTTCATGCTCCCTTAACAGCCAGCAGAGAAGTGGGTCTTTTCAGGGGCCAGTTCAGGCCCTCTAAACTTAAGCTTCTTTTCTGAATAATTTCTCTGAGGCAGAAGCCTCTTCTAGTTGACCTGACAAATCTTTGGGGCAAGAACCTTACTACAAGGCTAATCTGAGCCTAAGAATATTAACCATCCCTGATATCTGATCTAAACCTACCCTCTTTCAGTTTGAAGCCATTACCCCCTGTCCTATCACTACACACCCTTGAAAAAAGTTGCTCTCCAGCTCTCTTGTAGGTCCTCTTTAGGTACTGGAAGGCTCCTACAAGGTCTTCCCAAAGCCTTCTCTTCTGAATTCCAGCTCTTTCAGCCTGTCTTCATAGGAAAGGTGCTCCAGCCCTCTGACCATCATGGTCTCCCCTCCTCTGGACTATCTCCACCAGGTTCACCTCATTCTTATGCTGGGGCCCCAGAGCTGGATGCAGTATTCCAGGTGGGATCCCATGAGAGCGGAGTAGAGGGGACAATCACCTCCCCTGCCCTGCTGCCACGCAGCTTGTGAGGCAGCCCAGGATGTGGTCAGCCTTCTGGGCTGCAAGCACACAGTCCTGGGTCATTCTGAGCTTCTCACCAACCAACACCCACAGGTCTTTCTCCTCAGGGCTGCTCCCAATCCATTCTGTCCAGAGGTGGTTGGGATTGCCCTGACCCAGGTGCAGGACCTTGCACATGGTCTTACTGAACTTCCTGAGGTTGGCATGGGCCCACCTCTCAAGGCTGTCCAGGTCTCTGGATGACATCCCTTCCCTGCAGCATGCAGAGCACCCCTGGCAGGCTTGCTGAGGGCACCTGTGATCCCACTGCCCTTGTTGCTCACAAAAACACTAAACAGCCAATCCCAACACTGAGCTGGCTCTGAGTGTGACCATTCTTGGTTATGTTTTCCCTTTACCAGATACTAGGAACTACATACTGTTGTTAATCTGTGCAATTATGGTGATGTCACTTCTTCCCACCCAGCCCTGGCCAAAGGCCTGGTACTATTTATGTAGACCTTGTCACAGTGATCTATGCTTTTGTAACCTCGAGATTAGGCTATTGCAACACGCCCTTATGCATGCTTGAAACAGATTTAGAAAACTAATACAGTGAAAGAGAAAGCAATTCCCTTATGAAACAGTGATTTAACTCCCAAAGCAATGAAGATTTTGTAAAAGTCTTGGCAATTGGCTCTATTGCTCTGTTTTCCCTACAGAGAGTACAATTGCTGGACTTCTGTCTTTTTCTGTGTGTTTGGATTTTTTTGAACACAAGTGAACACACAGGTGGCTTGGAATAAGAGTACCTGGAAGAAAGAGACTTATTCTGTGTTTTCCCCTGCTATCAGCATAGAGACCATGGCACGAAGTGTTACCAAATTTTAGAATTCACTTTCCATTTTGATAAGAAGTGCCTTGTCTGTGGATCCAATTGCAAAACAGGGAATTTAGAGGGGAGAATGAAACAAGGATTCAAGGCACCTTGGAACAAATTTTGGAATGAAATCACACTGTAAATCATTGTTGTAATGTTTACTGAAGAAAATCTACATTGTCTGGCTGATGTTTTCCACAGTGTCTACGAAAATGCTATAAAAAATTCTAACACTGAAGACACCAAGTGCCATGAAAAGGGTGTGGTCACAGTGACATTTCTGTTGTCCTGAGGAATTTTCAGGCCTACAGTTCTAGGAATGGAATTCAGAAATCCAACCTAAGGACCAAAGCCACCATACTCTGAGACTCCTGGGTGGCTGTTCCAGTTAAGGGAAGGCAAACATGCAAATCAACTATGTGGAAACCACTCAAAGAAAAAAAAAAAATCTCTAGATTCTGTCTCTCCCTCAGTTTCAAGTATTCGCCTGCGGGTCTGATTAAATATCCATGTGATACTATTGTGATATCCCAATGAGCTTGGCTCACATTTAAGTGATTAACTCATACCTTTGAATAAGAGCAATTGGCTTTACAGTAAGGTTCAAACAACTGTGTCTGCATGTAGAAGGAAACCTGGGTTCAGTTCATCAGTGCCTGCATCAGGTTAGATCTGATGCCTACATCACAGCACAGTTTTTAAACCTACCCTTCTCTAAGAACTATATTTCACTTGTCAAGAACTTAAGTTGGTGATGGAAAACTTTTTTAACATGTGCAGTGAGAAACAGATGAAAACTTTTTTTAAAGCACTGCCCTTCACAGCAACCTATAAGCAAAGCTAGGTTTGGGGACAACTTGCCAAGACAGGGTCTGCTTCTGCAGCATGGTTTTGACTGCACTTACTGCTAAGGGAGACAATTTCAGCTTTGAACTCTTCCACATGGATTGATTTATGCATGCACTTGTCACTGGATAGAACACATTAAATCAGTGCATATCACTCAATATGCTTCAGGTTGTTTGTTAACTGAATTAGCATTTTACTTAAAAAAAAAAACTGTTTGTACAAAACATGCTGCTTGTCTGAAAAACTAATTTTGTCACACTACTGAAAAGAAACCAACAAATCAGCATATTAAAATACATATTCCATAGAAATAGATTTAGGAAACAGATGTGGTTTAAATGTAAACAAAGCCCAGAAATCTCACTAGCTTATCTTCAGAATGAATACCAAAAATTTTGAAGAGGTGAGTTAATTATAACTTGTGAGGGGCCGGAAGGATATCTTTTTCCAAGCCTCTCCAAAAGATACTTCTTTAGCACAGAGAGGAATAGACAGAGAACCTCCTTCTCATCTAGAAGTAATATATATGATGACTGTAAGATTTTATTACACTTTTCTCCCCAGACAGACTAAAACCATAGCATCACCCCTACCCAGTCCTGGTATTAGGGTATAGAGAGTTTATCTAACATCTCATCAGTGCTTTTGAAGAAAGGGAAATATGAAGGATGAACTGCCACCATAATGCAGGACACCACTGAGATCCACAAGATTTGCTAGAGTAGTAAGAAAATGGCTAATGGAAAGAACCTAGTTTCAACTTCTCTAAATTCAAGCCAAAGACAAATGCATTTATGAGAGACTGCCTTCTAATGTTAATGGAATTTGGAAATCACATTTGCCCATCAAACTGCAGTTAGAAGGGAAGCTAAATGGGCTGTGACCAGAGCAACCAGAAAAAAATCTTTTAACATTCATGCCTCTTTGTCAGGGTTTCTCAAGAGATGTCTGCATAATCCACCTCACTATAACTGTGGCCTACAATCACCTACTGTAGCTTGCTGTAAGCTACTGGTATGTAGTTTATAATACTGGACTAGTATTTCTAATAGCAAGAGCTTGCCCTCTTTCCTAAAGAGTTCAGACTTTCCTCAACCACTCCCACTTTCTCCTCCAACTCCTGCCTCTGTGGGTGATACAGACTCGCAAAAAAGCTTATCATAATGTGCTATCTGCCCCATGTTTACACTTAACCAGAATAGAAATGGTATTTAAGAGTAGCTAAAACTCACCAAAGGGTCCTGCTATTCTTAGCCCAGCTAATGGATTAAATGGACTCAAAATAGCTCCTAGTGCTTTGATCCAGATTGGAATTGGTCTTTCGTGCTCAGCATTGTCAGGCCTCTCTGGAAAACCCCATGGCTCCACTAAGATAAGATGCTTGACCCTGTTGGCAAAAGAGGTTCAGCAGTTTAAAGTACAGTAGCTTTTCTTCAACTGAGTAGGATGAGAACATGCCATCTGTTTTACAGATACATACACAAAACCTGCTTTAGTCACTTCTAGCACAGAGGCTTATTACCTAGTTTCTGATTCATCAATGCTTTTGATTTCAATTACTAATTAGAGAGTGAATTGCACCTAATTATATGTACGAACAGCAGAAACACGGAAGCATGTCACAGAGAGAAACTCAGTATCCTATAGATACTCACCATCACACACATCTGAGAGAAAGGATAGTCTTGTTCCTGTTTTTAAAAATAGCCTAATCTAAACGCTCAGTCAATATTATTTGCAGGAGCAGTTTAGTTTGACAGAAAAGAGGATAATTGCATCTGTTTCATTTAAGTGAATTTCCTAGTAGTCTCAGATCTCTGCTCTAAGAAGAGACATAATTTAACTGAAAAATCATCTTATCAAAGTAAAAATTGAACTGAGAGAGGCAGAGCAAAATTAGCAGTTGTTTTCTGAATTTATTGATTTTAGGTCATGAAAGAAACATCAGAGAGGCAATTTGTAAAATTATTACTCAAACGAATATCGGTACAGAAAGCATAGCAGGAGTCTCCAGAACACACGACTATCGATCACTTCACCTTGTGGGTCCCCCTCAAGCAAAAATTCTAATTCATCCTGATAGATTAGAATCGCCCACTTCTGCTTAATCCCGTAATAACACCTACTCTAACTGTCCTAGACACTGATGATTTCTGAAAAAAAGTGACTCTTAACTATAGTTTTGCATATTGAAGATGATTTTCCATGGCAGCTTCCTCATTACCGCTCTCTACAACGACCTGTCAGGAGGTTGTAGCAAGCAGGGGGTTGGTCTCTTGTCCCAAGCAGCAAGCAACAGGGCACGAGGTAACAGCCTCAAGTCGTGTCAGGGGAGGTTTAGATTGGATATTTGGAAAAATTTCTTCACTGAAAGGGCTGTCAAGCATTAGAACAGGCTGCCTTGTTCAACCTGGTCTAGTGGGAGGTGTCCCTGTCCATGGCAACAGGGTTGAAACCAGATGATCCTGAAGCTCCCATCCAACCTGTACATTTTATGGTACTATGCCCAAGGAAGTGGTTGAGTTCCCGTTCTTGGAGGCACTTAGATGTGTGGATGTGGTGCTTAGGACATGAGTTAGTGGTGGGTTAACGGCTGGACTAGATCCTGAAAGTCTTTTCTAACCTAAATGAGTCTATGGTTTTTATATTTTTAACTTTTTATGTTATTATCCTTACTTTTTCCTTCATTACTTCCTTCTCTGTTAAAGCCGTGAGATTTGATATTAACACAGAAGAGTTCGTAGTGCCTAAAATGATGCCGGAAGTGATCCCAAAAGCTATTTCTGGATTATAATCAGGTGGGAAACCAAAAAGCTGTGCTTGGAATGAAGGGTTGGAAAAGATTAACCTCACAAAGATGTTTCTCAGCTGTTGGCTCAGCAGCACCCTGCAGCAAACAGCAGTGAGAGTGGACAGGGTAGAATCTAACTGTACAAACCAAGCAGGGGAGATCAGAGGCAAAGGAGTGCAAGCAATTAGGAACCATTCAGGACAGCCACACATTCTGCACACAAACTATGGCATTAAGTGTTACACAGCAAACAAATGAATAAAAATAGAGTAAGCTTTGTTTCATGATTCCTTTCTTAGTATTTTCCTTCCTATTAGGCATTTCTCCTTTCTGTAATCAAGCCTAAAACATAACCCAGGATAACAGAAAGTTGACCATGAAAATCATTCCAAAATTAAATGTCCAGAAGTTGCACTATTTGAAAATCATGGCCCACTTCCACTTGGGAATATGCTAAATGGGAATCTTTTTGGATTAGTAGCCTTGGATTTTCCCTGAATGACTCTGGTACAGTGTAGCAAATTAACAGATCATCTATGCTAGGAGAAACAGATCTACTTTCCTAACAATATGTATCCAGAATCCCTTAAGCCTCTAATGCATTGTTAGATAACCTGGTTGAAAGCTGGGCTATATTTATCAATTGATTCAATGCTCTTTTAAGATCCTACCAGTCAATTTGTTATTTTGGTAGTGTTAGTTCAATTTCACAGAAACATACAATCTGTGCTTTCACATTACTAAACATCTCCAAATTAATTAGCCCCAATTTAAGCACAGTGAGGCAGGAAAACAAAGGATCACTTTTGATGTAAGTTAGCAGTGAGCAATACCACTATCCCATTCCATAGGGATAGGACAGTGCCATTTTTAGATACTTTGGAAAAAGAGGTAAAGCACTTGTAAGTGATCCCTACTAAAAAACTAACCAGCCAGCTAAAAGTTGGTTTATGCCTAAAAGGATAATATGTTTATATCCCTAAAGCAGAGGACTGCATTTCGTCATTGCAATTCTGGATTTAGAAACACACCTACCCTCACACAACATAGCCAGCCACTTGTGCTAACTGTTGTCCACTTAGAAAGAAAAAGGCAACGTGTCTTAGGAAAAAATTATGCATGGAATTAGCTCAAATATATCCAAATGAGAAACAAAGAAATGGTAAAATTTGATGTGAATATAAAATAATAAGATATGTTTAGTATAATACAGAATCTTCTATATGATGTGGAAAGTTAAGCTTATATTCTGTTTTTCACAGGAGACCACTATGTGTATCCCACCAAAAATATTGTTCTTTTTTGATACAGAATTCCCTCAGTTGGTGGGATCCTAGCTCAGCGGGGGATATATAACCAGACATATAACCAAGTATATAAAAGAAACAAATTACTACTTTGAGGGGAAAAAAATGTATTAACTGTTGGACACAACACGGTGCAGAAAATGCTGATGAAATTCAATCAGAGAACTGCTGCAGCAAAGAAGAAATATGAAGTGGCACACAGACAATTTAAATGAAAGAGTCACTGAAACAAATTTTACATCATCTTGCTGGCACCAGGCTGACTGCTAGCATAAAGGCCTAAGTTACCTAGGGGAATTATATTCAGAAGTTTCAATGTTATCCATAATAGTGGGAAGCTTGGCAGAAACAGGCCTAATTTCCCTTCACAAAACAATGTTTGAGACAAAACATTCACCCATAAATATATTCCTTGCTATGTCACCTTATAAAATGGCAAGGGAGTACTGAACAAAAGCGAAGAGGTACAGAAAGCTACACAGAAAATCGTATTTACCGTATCTACGTATTTCTGTTCACCTGGAAACAGATCATACAATTAATACTTTGGGCTTAGAATTCAGTATCAAGTTTCTTTCAATCAGCACAGTGATTTATGCCAAGATAATCTATAAAGGGCCTGATGAAAGAGAATCTGTGTTAAATCACTAGTCAAATACAGAAAAGGAATGCCTTAATTCCTTCATTTTCACATACCTTGATGGATATTTTAAGGAGTAAGCAGCAGCCAGGAATCCACCTAGGTTGTGTCCAAGTAAAATCATTTTTTCTAGCCCCACCTCCTTTCTCCATTCTTCTATGGATTCCACAAACTGATTTTCTGCTTCCCGAGCATCGGTGTCAAAGTGTGGCCTACTGCTACGTCCAAATCCCAAAAGGTCAAAAGCATGAACGGTCCTGTTCTCACAGAGATCTTCAAAGTTGAGAGCCCACAGTCCAACACCACCTCCAAACCCATGCAGGAGAACCAGGGGAGTTTTAGTTGAAAGGTCTGGAGAGAACGTCAATGTCCATATTTTATTTCCATTAGATATATACACGTATCGTTTATTGTATATGCTTGCAATACCTGAAGAAAAAATGGGAAAAAAATCATGTTGCTAGACATGCCTGATAAAATATGAAGTACACTCTAAAAAAACCACTGGTTTAGATAACAGGTCCCTTTCCAAGGAGAGAGCCTCTAATCAAATAACAACATAAAGAAACAATGAAAATATATTTCATCACAGTGTAAAATCCATATTGAAAAACTTCTCTGATAATAGTTAATGTAAATTTATAGAAAATCTAGTTATATCTATGAAACTTATTAAAAACCAAAGACTTACATTTTAGCATTTTGTCCTCAGCCTCTTTAAGGTGTAGCAGTGATGTAGGACACCAGGCAGGAAGCCAGCTGAATAACCATCCTAACCTACAACAGCAATACAGAATAAAAATGCATTAATCAACGTGATAATTGTTGGCACTGATGCTTTGAAGATATTTCTTTTGCTGGTCTTCGTAAGAGAGCCCACATGAAGCACATTCTGTGAGGAACAGGAGTGTGGAGTGGGAGGGAATTCACTTTCTCCTGACTTTTATGAAGTGGCATCACGATCAGGGGTGCTCTTCAAATGGTGAGCAGCTTTTCCACTGTGTGCTCCTGTCACAGGATACTGATCTGGAGACATCAGCCCTCACAAGCTTGGCAGGATACATAACATAATCACTGGAGTTTCCAGCCTCCTCTCGAGTTCCTTTGGAAGCCTGCCTGCACACACATTACCTTGCATGAACCTGTGACTTCCAAAAAAGCAATAAACTGTACCTTTGCCAGCCTAACCTGAACTGATTATTAGCCTGAACTTAAAAAGTGAAAAATAACCAGGTTTATCCTAGCAAAGCAAGTAATTAGGACCTTAATTATGAACTTAGAAACAAAGTCCCAGAGGAAAACAAACCAGCAATTCCCTGAACAGAAACTGCTTTTCCAGCTGTCAGTTACTATCTTGGTAGTGCCAGCTTGCCCATCAGAGCAGGGGGAATGACTCAGCTGGCAGCATTGCCCTCACCCAGTGCTGCAAAGGATACAGCAATTTTATATAGCTTTTCCTGGGTGCTAACTTCTCCCTCGTTTTCAAGATGGAATCTTCTTTTTCCACATTTCACCTGTTTTTGAAGTGGCTCAGACTATCAGCGCAAAGGCTGGCACTGCAGAACCCCAGACCACTCCTCAAAGGGAAGAGGATAAGCCACCAAATCGACTTTTCCTACACTGAACTGCTTTCCAGCTAGTTACAGAATTTTCAGGACTGAACACTGAGAATATCAGCTATACAACAACTAATGCTAAAAGACTACGAAGTTCCCAATGTCCGGTTTTTCCGTGTGCCCAACACATCAGTAATAAAGATCTGGCCCCCCAAGTTCTTTATCCAAAGGAACTTCTCCCCACATTTTAAGGAGCTGACCTACTCCAGCTGCATAGCTACTTCAGTTTATGATACTCCATGGATGGTTTTCTGGGGATGCACAATGCAACTCCAAGTAGCACTGTTCAGATTCATCGAAACACATCAGGGGACATCAATTAAAAAACCACCAAGCCATTCCTGACCAAAAAGGGTTAATAATCCAATCAGGCTGGCCCACTATTCAGTATTATTTACACCTCTACATTGGTATCTGGCTGTTCTGTAAACAACCTTCCTGACCCACCAGACCATGGGAGTCATTCTAATGAGGGACCACGGGAATTGTTATCATCATTGTAACTGAGAGACCGGCAAGGGATGGTCGTGTGTCCTTCCATGCCACGTCCTCATGCAACCTAAGAAATGAAAGAACTTAGCATCTTATAGGAAAATGGGCATCCAAGTGTTCTGCTTCCACATTAAACTACTCATTTGTTTAAAAGTAAGACTTTTAAGAGGGTAAAGCAGGGACAAGCCAAAACTAATTTCACCCGCAAGTAACCGTCAAATCCGAGTTTAACAATAACACTAATTGTGCCCAGTGCTATGAATTACTCTGGTAAATTATTAAACAACAGCTAAATCATCACTCTTCTAAGAGTCAAACTCTCTGTTAGTTATATGCTCAACTAGGCATTTTCATTCTTAACTCTAAGGTCAGACGCAATAACCCAGTCACTATTTCCCCTGAGCTGAGACTAAATGTGCTGTTTCTTCTCAGAAAAACCCCTGATGCAGCAAAGAAAGTACTTTCAAGATTTTGTTTATTTATTTACAGAAATGTAAAGCTGCAACATGTCAACATGAAAACAATGCAGAGATATGGCCACAAGGAAATAAAAGTGACATCTACAGACCACAGCCCCAGAATTATGTTTCCCAGTTGTAACATAGATGCCCACTCATTCTTTCGTTATAAGCACTGTTTACAAATACTGAGATTTTAATTCAGAAGAGACATTGCATACATGTACAATTTTAAACCTTTCAGCTTGCTGACTGTATTTGACAAATATTTAGTTTAAAATTAAAACTACTTTTGCAATTCTGTCATTTTATACCTCCTGAACTAAAAGAGCAAGCGATGAAGGCTTTCTGTCCAAAAAGCTTTCTAGAAACATTATTTTAGAATGAAAATATTTAGTTACCTATATTGAAGACTTAATCCTTTGTTTCCCTCCTTCCAAAAATGACTTATCATATTGTTAGATGTTTTCCACATGTGGAGAACAAACAACAATTTAATCTATTTGAATCATTCTTCTGATAGCTTTGGAAGACTGCACACAGGAACATCAATTGATTACATGGTCTATCATTTTTATTTCTGTGATATAAAGCTGTAAGTGCAATGTAATGTCGAAAATGAAGCAATGGACCTTTCAAAACACTGTGCTCACCAGCAATGGAGATGAGTTATGAAAAAAACCTAAGATGTCAGCAGTAGTTGCACATTGTAAGTGAGCTACCCACAGCCAGAAGAGGAGACCCCACTCTGCTCTCATCACCCACCACTTCCCTGACACTCTGTTCCCATCTGTTTTTTTACAAAAAGAAAAGTCAGCAGCAGAATCTTACATTTTGAGGAGCTAAGAGATCCACTGGGCTTAGCTGCTTGCTGTATCAAAAAGCGTGAAATAAATCTAGCAAGTGGCAGCCCAAATTTTTATCATTTTTTACCAATTGTACATATGGATGTTACACATCAAATCCCCATGGCACGTAACCAGTGGAATTTAACCTGTGTATTTGTTTGTGGCCATGCAGTAACATAAAACAGCACGCACATCCATGCTAAAATAAGCAATAATCAGTAGGGTAAAGCATTGCATAGGATGCATCCTTGCATCTTCAGTTTGGGGTCAGACACATTTTTCACATCCACCTACGAAAGTCTGGAGTAACACAGGCTGGAAAAATTAGAGGCTAACAGGTGGAGAGCTGCTGATTTGCCAGCTATTCAAAGAAGTCACTGTCTCTGCCAACAGACCTCCAGACTGACTTCCACACTTCCTGTAACACACCTGGGGAAGGAGACCAGAAGGTAAGGGAAAGCCCCAGGAACATCCACTGAATGACCTTAGATACAGAGCAAGTCCAGGTGATTAGTGTGAGACTAGAAGATTAGTGGAGACCATCAGTAGCCTATACTGGTGATCAAGTAATAAATAATGCAAACGAAAGGACTCAGGCACAAACATCTGACAGCGTGGAGCTGCAAGCACCATGTGCAAGGGCCAAGCCACCAGGCAGGATCTAACACACTGGCTCGTTGGAGCAAGTGTTCTGGGACCCTGGTTGCAAGCATAAGAAATAATAACAATTATTTATTTTTATCCTATTTTGACACTTAATGAGAGCATGAACATCGTGTTAAATGTAGCTAAGGATAACACTGCTTTTCCGTAGCTGCTTTAATGTTAATTTCAATCGAGAACTTGCTGCCACAGATGTGCCTGAATTGCCTGAGGGTAACTTTCAAAAGAACTGAGAGTCGAGTAGAGGCAGAGGTACAGTGAACCTGACCCACCCATCCACCTCCACTGCTTAGGTCAAACCCCATGAAGAATGTGGCTGATGGGTAACTCTGGTACAACCATTCTGTCAGCTGCATTAACCCTATTCAGCTTGGTAAGAATTGATTACATGCAAGACAACTGATGGATCTGTAGCCAGTTACAAATTTGACATAATCCACAAAAAGCTCATGAAAGCTTGGAGAATACTGAAGAATTGAAAACATCTATTTTAACACTGAGGTATGTACTGAAACAGCTGAACAGCCTATCTGATTTCTGGCTTGTAATGTGAGTTTAAAAAATGGAAGCTCTACCACATCAAGATCTTCAGCAGAAGTTGCTTATAATTCTATCTAGGAGATATAAATGTACAGAAATGGAGCTCATTCTCTCACTTTTCAAGTTTACAATTTAATTACATTAGAATTACATGAGTGCATGGCTTACAAGATGTACTAAGCTTGAAATCATTCAATGGAGGCATCTTCCCACATACACCAGCACTGTAGACCTAGCTGTCAATCTGTGGAAAGCCTGTGTGGCAAAACAGCAAACCAAAAAAACCTGGGTTTTGCAAACAGGTTGCAAAAAGGTAACAGAATTCCACTAAATCAGAGTAAATGAATGCAACACCATTTGCTACATGATGACCTGTCAAAAATTGCTGATCGACTAAGACAGGACATGCAGACACCTTTCTAAAGTGTTGAATATAAAATCAGCTTTTCACTAAGAATTCTGAAGTTAGGATGGTAATCAAAACTCCCAGTATAGACCAACAACCATGCAGTAGTGATGGGAGTGTGGAGAATAGACTTTCCTGTCAGGAAGAATTATTTGGACTTAAAAATAACATCAGTAAGGAAGCCAGAGCTCAGGGTATACAAAAAACACACAATAACTTGCAAACAAAGGAAAGTAACTGAATGCACGAGCAACAGAGCTGCGTATCTGCTTCTGTCTTGCTCTCAGAAAATAAACGTATTTAATATTTTTAATCCAACTTTTGCAAACAATACCAAGATTTTAGCTAGGGAGCAAGCTCAAAAACTTAAAAAGCTGAAACACTAAGAGAACTCACTGGTAAACTCCTTCGAGCTTTACCCTTTACCCTTAAATCTTATTAGAATGAAGCTGATCTCTCAAAAACCCTAACCCTCTCCTCTCCTGAGTTAGAGTTAAATTCAGCCATTCAGAAGGAAAGAAAAACAAATTAATGCAGAGAATTTGGTACTATTTCTGCCCAGCACCAAGAGGAATGGCATTGGGATTTGCAGGGTCATTCAGCTGGCAAGGCAGCTATAAGAACCCATCAATTCGAACTATCACCAAATTAAGAGAATCTTACACTGTAACAATAAACAGGTGTAAGCTAATGGAAAGACAGCTCACATTCTAGCCTCATTTCTATTTTTTGAAGTACTGCACTAGCAAAGTAATTCAAAATTGCCAATATGTTGAAATCTAAATGTAAGCAACACAAGCCTGACTTAAGGTCTCACATAAACCTCATCACGTAACAACACTTAACCACGTTACTTAACAATTCATTCAGCCCTTTCAATTGTTATAGAAATACTAAGAATGGGCAAAAAAGGAGTGAAACGAAGCATCAGGTATTCACAACTGGGTAAGAGTCAACATATCAAATTTATGGTGAAGTGCCAATTTTAAAAATAAAACTGTTTTACTATAATGCTCTGGGAACACTTTACAGTTAACGTAGGATGGATGCTGAAGTGAAATGACTACAGATATACCCTTTCACCATTTTCATGACCTCCTTTTTTCTTTGTCTCTATTTTTTAAGAACAGTAGAAATAAGTCTGTTTACTGAATGCTTTCTGCATTTTCCTCAGCATCAGCAGTCATCTACACAAAGCTTAAGAGGTACGTAGGATGGTTTCTTCCACCATCAACACCACCAAGTTTTCAGGGAAAATTCTGTATTTGGTTACTAAATTTCAAGTTTATGGGTAAAAACCTGAAACAATACAATGCAAAAGAAACATTCAAAGATGACACAATCAAACAGAACTTTCTGTGTCAAAATGTCAGAGAAAAGTAGCAGGTTTGCATGTGGCTCATTTCTATCCAAGAGAGAGTTTAGTTATAAGAAACTTTTCCTCTCCCCTTTTGTGAATTTAATGGCCTGCAATACCAGAATACTGAGAGCTGTTTACAGGACTGATTACGGCAAGAATTGATGCTTCTTTGTTAACAGTTACCAGCAACACTACCATGGCAAAAAACCCTAATATGTAAAGAAAAATATTTTCTTTTGGGTAATCATTATATCCAAGGTTCATCTTGATGCCTGCTCTCTCTGTCAGATTTGTGGAATGATTCAGGTTTAAAAGACACTATTATTTTAAACCAGATAATTATGGAGAACCAGCTACAGAGAATCCAGAAAGTTAACCAGCAGACCTTTGAGCTAAAAAGGTGGAAAAAAAAGACTAGTGAGCCAAGGTGGAGGACACCAAGGTTTTAAATCAGAGCTGCCACTGAGAGACAGCACCTTATAACCATGACATCAAGTCTGCATTTCACTAGGCAGGGATGTTTTTGCAACAAGGCTCGGGATATGGTTTCATGAGAACCTTACAGGCATAACCAATGCCAAGAGTCCTTGCAGTCCTTCATTCCTGTCCCTGAAGTGCAGCATGTTCTTTAATGTTTCCTTCTTCTGAGAACAGGGAATATAGTCAGAATCATTCAGGCATAACAGTAACTTGTTGTTGTGAAGGCTGTATATCCAGGGACAAAGCTCCTGCATGTACAGTGTAAGTCAGATGTAGCAACCACAACAATTTGAATGGGATGTTCCTAGGACAAAACACTCTGGCAGTTGCAGACAAACATCAGGAGGAGAAAAACATTCCATGTATCACTTTCATTGCATGAAGAGGCTAAAAATGTTGCAATCCTCATGGATAAACCTTGAAGTGCATATTAAATATGCAAGACCCAGAAGCAAGTATTAGGAATATGACATGGGAACAAAAAAACCCAATGCTTTAAGAAATGTCTGTTTACCATTTTCATGAGGAGACAAAAAATGGATTAAATTATCGTGAACAGGTTAAAAAGGATCCCATTTTTTCTCCTAGATGACATTATAACCCTGCCCATAAAGTTCTGTTTAAATGAGTTTTAAGCCAAGATCTTCTGTGCAATTAGATGTTGTGAAACTCCTCGATACTTCAGTAACATTAAAACAGAATGTTTTGAAAACCTCTGCATAATATTTCTAGGAAGTGTAGCATACATCAGCCCCATTCCAACACAAACCCCATGATAGGTTATTGCAGAATACTGCTCTACATTAGGGCAGAGGTGAAAACAATGCATTCCTCATGTACTTACTGCATCTTGAACTCTGTGTTCAGAACATGCAACATCAGAATTAATATAAAAATTCAAAAGCAAATTTTACTACTGGGTTTTTTTTCAGAATTAACTATCACTTATCAAAATTAACCTGAAAATGTACCTCATGAATATGAATCCACAACCAATGAGCATTTTCTGGCTGTTTTAGAGATACTGAAGTTTACCATACTTATTTAAATGCCTTTAAGCAACCTGAGCATTCAGGAAGTGGAGAGGAGCTACAATTTTGCTCTGTCCCATGCTGGACTGCAGACATAGGAACACCTTTGCTGTGTACTTTGCATCACTGCAGCCCCCTCCACATTCTCTTCTGTGTCTCCCCAGCACTGCTTTTTCTTTTTCTAACAATGTATCCTTTTTCTATGTTTCTGTAATTTCTTCCACCCTCTTTCCAGCAATACCCAAAGGAGTCCATTTCAGGGCAGGTGCTTTTCAGTATGTACCACAAGAATGAAGTTTATCCATGGACTGTCACCCAAACTCATAGTGCTTCCAAAGTAGCTGTGGTGGCACCCAAATAATTGTTTCACATTTTTATTTAAAAGCTAAAATCAAAAACAACACAGAGAAAAAACCTATTAGCAACTACATACCAATTGTGGAAGAATACAGAACACAGAGATGCAGAGAAGACAGGGCAAAGCTGCAGAGCCCCACTAAAACTACTCACCCTTGTGACAGACACCACGTGTGTAACACAAGGGTTGGGTACCACAGAGGTCCTACCTCTGCCTCCACCACAGAAAACTCATATCTGATAGAACTTGGCAATGCCACACTTTTCACCTGTTTTTATAAACAACACACTGCTCACTGCAATAAGAATTTGTGAAGAAAAGCGTAATTAAAATTAAGGAAATTAAAATTTCCTCTTGGTGCCCTTCAGATGTTATTTTACCCTCTACTGCTTTCATTTTATTCATACACAACTGATGTACTCCTGCTGCCCTTCAGATACTGCATGACCTCAGCCATGCTTAAACCTTTCCAGCCTTCTCATACCTACCATGTCAGTGGCCCACATTTCAGACTCTTCCCAAGTTCCATCAACCTGGACAAGAGCAAAGCACACATGCAACAGGCATCTCTCACCAACCTGCATCATTCCCCACCCACACTCTACTCTGCTTATCTTTTGGTTATATTCCCTTGTATATTATGCACAATTTAGATCACAACTTAACTAGGAGGTGGATATTTTCATTTTTCTGTAAGGACTCATACAGACATACAAGGACACAGATACAAGACTGTGTAAAGCACGTGATAATTTCCCTCAGCTCCACACATGCTGTACACAAACCCCACTTGTACCCAAGGATGAATACATGCTGAGGACAGGTTGTTTCACTGCAGTGCATTAGAACAGCTCCTACGTTGTGTTCCTCTACACCTAAGGTGACTGACAGTTACCTGGGTCAAAATGCAAGAAGTGGTATTCAACATTTTGGGCTACCTAGCCTGATTTCCATTTTTTGGAAAACCAAAGTGCACAACCCTTTTGATAACGGACTATTTTCTGTACATGCTTACACCACAAATGCTTTAGATGTCAAGGAAGTGCAAGTATTCTTAAAAATTCCTACGAAGCTAAATGAGTCTAAAAAGCCATTGCATCAAAAGCCCCCTTATGAAAAGGTAAAGGTATAATTAACAAGCCTTTAGTGTCAGTCTGACATTTACTAAATGCAACCAAGAGAAAAATTCTACAGTAGTCTGTTAGAGCACTAACCCACCCCATTTCTGTATTTTCCCCATTGCCATACCCTTCTCTGCCTCACTTCAGTACATGAGCTTTCTCTATGGCATCAGGTGCACTTGAACCTTTTTTTATAGAACGCATTTTCATGCCTGTATCTTCCCTCCTTTCTGTAGTCTCCTATAATCCTGAGTTTCCTATTACAACACACCCAGAGCACCTTCTTACTCTGCCATTCCTTACCATGTTTTCTTGCTGGCACTTAAAATCCTCCTTTTACCCTCTTAACCTTATTCCAGACCGACCTCATTCCCTTACACAGCTTTACTGACTCACAAATCTCTCTTCTCCACTGACCTCTCTCCTGCTGCTCAGCTTCTCATCTGGATCTTTCGGAGCCAACGCAAACGCAGACACTCACCTTTCCTCCCATGCCCTCTTCTCCCTAGCTGTCAACACAAATCATGTACAAAAAACCATTCCAAAAGAATGTCAGAATTGCAAGTAAATACTCAGAAGTTATGAAAAACAAGAATCAAAATTTCCTCAGCAAGCATTTTTAATAAACCACTATATGAAAGAAAAGATGTTTTAATACTTTATCAGTTGGGAGAGTTGTTCCAGGTCTCCCATAAAAGCTCAGAACAGTCAGAGAAGCCCCTGGCACAGACTCTGTCCCTTTCAAAAAGGCAGGTCTGTGACTGGGCCTACCAGCCCCAGCAGGCTCTAGAACACTTTGCATATACCCAAATACAGGCAATACTGGCTAAAGTTTGTGTTCTCCAATGACCCATAGTCACCAGCACTACAGCAGCTCCACTGCTGCTTTACCCTCTGCATTTATAGCTCCACTGTAATTTCCACTAGGGCTAAGACCTCCCCCACTCACAGGTACCCTAATCCTACTTTGGCAACATTTATCATAGTGTCTTTGCTCGATACTTGCAAAGTGGGGTTATGAGCATCTTTCTTCTGCCACTAGAATAAGAAGATAGCCCCGGTTATATTTTGCCATCTTTCCCTCTCTCCCTCTAGTCTGTGTTGGGGAAGATGAGAGATCTTCCTGATGAACACTGACCCTCCCTTCCCAAATTCATACAAGTACCACTAGAAACCATTAGAAACAATCCCATAAATGCCTGAAAACCTGCTCACACAAATACCTTCAAAAGAGATCAAGCACTAAAGTTATGACTGACACAACCCTGCCAGCCAAAAAGACAAAATGAGAAAAGAGGAAGGAAATGTCCTTTAACCTTTTCCCACATGTGCTTAGCACACTGCACTTACGTATCACTCAGTCTTCAAAAAGTCAAGTTGTAGCTACCAGATCTGTGTCTGGTCACCTGCACTACATGAAAGGCCCTTAGAAATAGTCTTCTTTCACAAAGAAAAGTAAGCAGGACCCTGCTTTCAGCAGTCTACCCACTCAGTTTGCTTTAAAACCTAAATGATGTGAACAGCAAAAAAATCAAGCACGAATTCAGAATTGAGAGCGTCCCTTTATGCCGTAACAGTGCGAACCGTCATACTAAGGAGAAGACACAGGTTCTAGCAAGCCTAATAAACTATTCCTCTTTTATTAATCAAGCAGCTCACTTCAAAATCATATAAAGAATTCTGTAAACAAACATGCTCGGAGGATAGCACAAAAATAATTGTGAGCACTGGTGCTGCAGTGTATGTTTCTACCTTTACTCCAAGGCATTATTTTGTGAAACAGGCCACTTTTAAGCAATTTGATGTAGGGTCATAAGTGCAGATCCCTTAAAGTTTCGTTTTAAAGAAAGCTACTCCACTTATCTCAGAGGGGGAAAAAACTCCCAGTATTGTGGTTTGGGGATTTTTTTTTTCAGTATTGTGGTTTCGGGGATTTAGTAGCTGCTACTCCTAGTTATGTTACAAGCCATAAGCAGTCCTGCTGCATCCAGAGTGAGTGTAAGTTAATTCAGTATGGCAAAAAGCTCACACCAGGCTGTCTGCCTCACAGGCAGAAGTCTACATCTCAAGCTTACACAGAGAAGGTCCAAGGCTGCAAATTGGCATGGAAATCACTAGCAGGTGACATGTTAACCAAGCAGTCACTGTCACTGTGAATACTAAAACATTTGTTTAGTTAATCTGCTCATTGTAAATTAGCACAGGGCCATGAATATTTGTCAGCTGAGATCTTCCAGAGAGTAACTGAACCACTGTTATTCTGTTTTCACCATGCTTTACACAGTTACCACATTGCAACAAAGCCAGTGTGTTGCATAACAAGTTGAGTCACACTACTGTTTTCAAAGCAGATAAACTCTGCATTAATTCTTTGTATGCACCTGTCACTAATAACTTAGTCTAGGGGTTTCATCGTGTCTTGTAACTTCCTCTCGCTGCCACAGCATTCTAAATGAAAAAATACTTAATGTAATTCTCTTGATTATAAGTTTCCCCTGCATACCGAGCTTTACTCAACTCCAAAAGATGAAGAAATG
Source organism: Climacteris rufus (assembly GCA_013398175.1). Classification (NCBI taxonomy): domain Eukaryota; kingdom Metazoa; phylum Chordata; class Aves; order Passeriformes; family Climacteridae; genus Climacteris; species Climacteris rufus. Next base: position 599,546 of record VZRZ01007521.1, on the reverse strand, counting down.
CTAATTTTAATTATTGCTAGAAACAGATCAATAAAAGCACTAACATTTCAACACAAATGCACTTTCTGAATTCATGCAAAAGGATGATGAGAGTTTGTTCTTGGAAGCCTTTAGTGAATTGGGAGGCTTACTCTGAAAGATATCACATCAATGGCCTGATCATTCAGAAGTTCTGAAAATCAACACCCGTGAAAAGTGGTCCAGCTGTGTAAACCGCTACGAGAAACCTGCAATAATCCTCTTGAAAATTCAGCCTAACCCTATGTCCAGCTCCACTGGTGTTCCAATCCTGCAATCCTGACTGGCAACTCGAGTTAAGGGTACTTGGCACCATCTCAGCAGCACTCAGCACTCTGTGTGATCAAAGCAGACAGCGACTGCAGTTCGGGCTAATGCACTGAATGAACACACAAACAAAACAGGTTGAGGCACAGCTATTGTAAGACTTACTTAGAAAACTTGCAAACCAGCAACAAGAAGCTTTACAAACTACTTGTATTTTATGAATGTGAACAGGTCAGAACACAGAACCAAGAAGGGGACTGTAGTTTCAAATGGGTAATGTTGCAGGGAGCCGGGGTGGGGGCGAGGGCAAGATTTTGAAATGCTATTTTAAGTCTGAGGAACAGAAAAGAGTGCAGAGTTACAGAGCAGACAAAACTGCATAGTGCTTTGAAAGGGAAGCATTTGGAGTTTGCACTTGAACATGTGTATATATGGTGACAAACGCATAGCAGGGAGTTTGAAAAACATGGATAGCCCAGATCTGGTCAGACTGAGCTGGCAGAGCAGGAAAACACGTAAGATGAAATACCAAAACCCCAGGTGGGAAAAAGGAAAAGAGATTGAGGATGCAGGTAGTTTTGAAAGGTAACGAAACAGACAAACAACATGACAACATGCAAATAGCAACATCCTTAAGAAGTCATGAATGCACGTCATGATTTTCTGCAAGTAGCCAAAGAATTCTAAGTTTCATTTCTCAAAACAGCACAAGACATAATTATTCAAGAAGAGAGATGTAGAAGAAAAGGCAAAAAATTAGTTTTTGAGGGCTAGGCAATCAGCAATGGGATACACCACATGGTATTTAAAGCACAGAGAAATAGGAAAAATTAACGTAAACAATGCCTACAAAGCATATTTACAGACCTGACAGAAGGGATAAAACACGTGTATGACTAAAGCACAGCTAGATATATGCTGATAGAGCGTTGTTTGGACTAGAACCATAAAATATGATGTAACAAACTTTGAGATAAGTGACCAGCAGATATATGAAGTATGTTTGGTAAACAGACTCAGAGAAAGAACTACTGTATTATTATATACAGGCAGACAAAATATTTGGGGGCAAAGGAAGGGTATAAGAATGAGTTTGCAATTGAAGCTGAAGTGTATAACAAGAAATAAGCATACAATGAGAAGGCATACACGAGTAAACAATATGTGAATTAAAGAACAGACCATTGACTAGTAACTTGTATACCACCATTTGAATGTACACAGACAAAAGATACAGTGCAGAACAAGGTAATTTCAGGCAGAAGAATGATTAACAGCTATAATAAAGTCATATATCAAGGGTGTGCGTAGCTGTAAACAAGTATTAGAGATATATGTTAAGTATGGGGGCAGAATAACTTATGCCATAGGAGTTATTTCACTCGATGTGAGTGCCTTGGGACATTGAAAAGAAAGAAGAAAATTAGCAGCGATCGCTGAGATGAGGTAAGCATACAATACTGGAAAAGTTAGAGCAACAGCATATGCTTGTGATGTGCTCTCATCTCCTACTTGTATCAAGCATAGAATGATGGCACAGAGAGGACTGTGTGCCCTACATTAAAGGGAACGTAGGGAAGGAACGGAACGAGAAGACAGAGTGTACGCACACACAGCAGCACGGGCCCGCGGCGGATACAGACGTGCGGCCCCTGGGTGCAGAGGGAAGGGCGGCTGACAGCCGGAGCGCCACACGGCGCAGCACAGCGGCACGGAAAGGCGCAGGGCCACCCCTGCGGGCAGGTGCGCGGTGACAACAGCCGGCCCGCCGCGGCAGAGCTCCCCTGCAGCAGGCGCGGCAGCGGGGGCACGGCGCTCGCAGGGCGCTCCCTGAGGAGCCCGCCCGTGCCAGAGCGGGAAGCCGCGGCAGGCAGGAAAACATGGCAGGCGGCGGCAGCAGCGTGCCCGCTCGCCGGGGAGCGCGGCCCGGCCGGAGCGGAGCGCAGAGACCGGCGGGAGCCCCCCGGCCCAG
>VZRZ01007521.1:576363-596928 GCA_013398175.1 Climacteris rufus | reverse complement strand
TGTGTGGGCGCCGGTGCCCCGAGCGGGGAGCGGGTCCCGGGCGCTGCCCGCCCGCCCGCCCGCGGCCTGGCTGCGGCAGGGCTCCCCTGGCAGGAGCCGTGTCCCGCCTCCCGGTCCCGGATGGCGCCGCAGATGAGGCCCGTGCAGAGGCCGCGGCTCCCCGGGCAGGCAGGGCTGTCTCTGCCCCGTCAGTGTGAGGCTCACCGCGCTTCTCTGAGCATATTGGGTGCAGTGTAGGGACACACTGTGTGCACACTGTACATTCTGTGTACACGCCTACCGAGGGTGTGCTCCCCGCTGCCGCCCCACCGAGGAACGCACAGGGGGACACGGCAGCGGGCAGTGGCACCGGAGAGCTGGCAAAGCCCCCGCGCCAGCACACAGCTGACGAGTAAAGCCGGAGAGGTTGCAGAACCCAAACAAAATTGTCAGCCGCTCCACAGTGAGAGATCTTTGGCCAACTTGCTCAGCAAGGCCTGCACAGAGGGCAGCAGCGCCAGCCAGCACTAGGTGTTCAGATCTGTAGTGCTTGTTTTTACATATAAGAAGCAAATTAGGAGTTCTGGATGCAACTTAAATATTACCTGTCCCTAAGACGATTCCAAGTAGAATACCTATTGCTATTGTCATTTTCGAGTATTTTGAAAGGCTTAAGTGCTGCCATGCCTAGGGGGAGGAGAAGGCTGGGATGTGCTTGTTTTAGGCAGCATTTGACCTCACAATATTGGTTGTGTTATTGTTCAGCTGCATTGCTCGTATTGAACAATCAACAGACCTTAACTGAAATAAAGCAGCAAGACTCAGCCAATGGAAGGAGTGGTGAGAAGATTTTAAATCTTATGTTTCTTCTGGATTTTGTCACTGAGCTCTAAAGCACTTTAGAAAAACAGATAGAAGGATGATTATTGTTTCTTTTGGTTTCTGAAAGCCTTTGATAAAAGGCATAAGCTGAATTTGGTAATAGCTGAAATAATTCTCAGCTAAAACCACTCCGCAATTTGCCAACAGCGATTATTGAGATTACACAATCTCAGCTCAAGTTGATTTGGCTGTGTCACAATGGTTTGGTAATCTGATATTTTTCTCAGGCGAGTGTATTTATTTTTATTATTGCTCTGAAAGATTTCATATACAAGAAAAGTGACTATCAGTGAGCATAGAAGTATATGATCACTGGCAAAGGTTTTCAGTGATGGTGTCTAGAATTTGCTAACAGCCTGAAACCGTAGCTCTGAATGCTATGATTTTCTTTCTTCTTAATTTCAATGGAACAGTAAGTTTAAAACATCATAAGTGAAATTTACATCCTGCTCATGGAACATACAAGTGTACAGACACAGTTATCTCTGTGCTTTTAATTCAGTGGTGCTCATTAATTGGTTACACTTGTTTAAGAATAGTGCTGTACAAGCAGTCCACTCCCACTTTTTTTCTCTTTCTGAGGAATGACTGTTTCTTCAGAGCTGATTTGATTATGTGGGTAAATCAGCCTTATTTCTGTGAATGAAGAAATGACTGTGATAATGCTGATAGGAGACAGAGAGTTGTGCATCAACTGGTTAATATTGCAGTGTACATGAATGAAGGACAGCTGCATTAAAATGAGAAGCAAATAGTTCAGATGAATTTTTTCATTTTTGTATTTCAGAAAAATTCCTGGACACTGAAAATGTCTCTGACTCTAAGGGAATGGTCCCTGCTACTGTTTAATCTCTCACTTTTCTATGTTGATTTTTAGTGGGACTTGTATCTGGCCCTCTTTATTGAATCAGTTGAATGTCATTTTATTAATGAGTGGTTAAAAAAGTTGCTGAAGAGGTAATAAAGTTGCTGTTAGAAGCCAGAATTTTATTTTCAGACTACATTGTCTAACATAGATAGGATTAAAATAGAAAGACTTTTGTCTCTCACAGTGAAAAATTAAAATTAAAAACCACAACAGATGTCTGCTAGCTTTGATGCTATCCTTACAGCTTCTGTTGTTACAGTCTTTTCAGGGCAAGCGTCTTTTCCTGATAGCATCAGAAGAAAAAACAAGTTCTCTTTGCTGGCAGAAGTAAAGCAATCCAGCTGACCTTACAAATCCTCCTTGTCCTGGAATGCGATTAAAAAAAAAAAAAAAAATCAGTCTCCATGCTAGAGAAAAACACCAGGTGACCATACAGAAGTTTGAGTGTCTAAACCATCTTGCTTACTCTGGATTTCACATAATAACTTTGAAATTATCTATTTAGAGGCCAGTTCACAGTAACTGTCACTGTTCTTAGCTGTTTAACATTTGGGGTTGTGCTGTTGTCTGTATCAATATTCTTCAAATACACAGAAGTTCTGTATTATATGTACTGTGCTGGTGATCCTGCTTTTGATCCAGCAGAAGTAGCTGCTTGTCAGCTAGAGCTTATGACTTAATAAAGCACAAAGAGATAGCAATAGTGTTTATCACTCACATTTTTTATAATGACCCATTAAGTAAGCTACTACTTCAAACTGCGTCAGTTGCAGTTTGCAGCTTGCTAAAATCAGCCTGAGCAACAAACTGCAGACCTGGCCAAGTATGTACAGACTGAGGTTGTTCATGCTTCTTGTTTATATGAAAGTAAGGTCATATATGATGCCTGATCTTATTTTGACATTTTGTGGGGACTCAGAATAGCAAGGAGAAAGCAGAATAAAACTGATTGGTTTCTGCAAATGAAGCTGTTTGTGATGGCAAGAGGACCTTGAAGCCATCATGGAATGCCCCTGGGAGTTCTGTCCATGCTTTGCTGTCCCTGGAGGACTGACTTCATCTGATGTGCTTCTGCAGGGGAGAAGCCTGTTTGTCAGCTGCCTCAGGGACTGCAGGTGCAGCTCTTGGAGTTAGCTGGGGCTAAGCCTGAGTGGAAGCCCAGATAGGACTGGAAGACGAATATTTATGCAGCTCTCAGGATGTGTAAATGAGGAATTCTGCCCAGAGACCTGTTGTCTGTTTCTCTGGGAAGGGGTCTTTGTGTTACTGAGGTGTGGGAAGAATTCTGGCAGTAAATGAGGAATTCTGCCCAGAGACCTGTTGTCTGTTTCTCTGGGAAGGGGTCTTTGTGTTACTGAGGTGTGGGAAGAATTCTGGCAGTAAATGAGGAATTCTGCCCAGAGACCTGTTGTCTGTTTCTCTGGGAAGGGGTCTTTGTGTTACTGAGGTGTGGGAAGAATTCTGGCAGTAAGTGAGCCTCTTCTGCCTGCTTCTGGACCTCAGTACTTTGGCAGTTTGACAGATGGGTGTTTCAGCCTTGGCTGTGTCATCGAAGAAAGAAAAAGTCATAACCCTGTCAGACTTTGGTGGAGTCTGGAGTTTCATTTTACTGGACCTTCTTAGACCCTACAGGGCCACAGCAGCCCTGGGCAGGTTGTTCATCTTCTGATCTTTCTTACTGCTTTGGGGACTCTGTCTCAGTGCGCCTCTGCAAACTGGAGTGTCAGTTTGAGACCAGTGGCATCATGCTAGTTATGTTCCTAGTGTGTCTGCTCCATTTTATCTTGTTTATTAAACATATCTGAGTGTAGGAAGACAGTTTTAAATAAGCATAGGTTGACCAAGAAGTGTTCAACTACTTGGAGGTCCTCCTTCCCATGCACTTTGCCAGTGTTTCCAAACCAATACGTCTCTGCCTCTGGTGAGCATAAGGAGGCTATTTCTACAGATATCCAAACTCCTGAAGCTGTGACAGACGTTGTTGACATGGGAGACTCTCCTTGAAGCAAGGCTTGTGTCTTGCTGTGGTCCTTGTGCCCAAGGCCTGCCCTATGGGAAAGCAGTCTGTCAGCCTCTCATCCTGTCACATCCTTGCTGTGCAGGAGGGCAAGCTTTTCTGTGCCTATTCCAAGACTCCTGGCTGATCCTGCTCTGCGAGCAGGCTGTCTGTGAACTGGGAAATGGATGCCACGGTGGGCACGGCTGTAAGGGGACAGTCCTGGTGTGAATGTCTGGGGCAGCCAGGGTCTCTGGGAATTTTGGCACTTGAACAAAAGAGGTGTAGTTGAGGAGAACTGTAAGAAAAGTTTTGCTGGTTACTTCAACATGCTCATGTGATGGGATGAAAGAACACAGCATTCCTGACGGAGCTGCTGTTCACACCATCTCAGAGTGGGTTTGCGTTCAGAGCCCCTATCTGCTCCATGGGCAATATTTTGAAACCATGCCCACGGGCGCTGCGGTAGGAAGTTGAGTAACTGTGTGCAAGAGTCAGCTGCGGGGAAGCCAAGAGAAGTCTAAGCACTCCAAGGAGTGAGTGAACTGCAAAGAGGGGTGCCTAGGTACATATTTATTAGTATATTAGTATATTCAACAGCTGAGGCCATGACAGGCTGTGTTGCTAGGCAGAACTTCCATCTTGTCATGCTTGGCCACTCCAGAGTTTGTGACTTGCACATGACTAACCTAATATTCCCTCCTATTCCCAGGAATGGCTGGGGAGAGACCAGGTCTTATGTTTGCAGGTGGGAGGGTCCTCATACCACTGTGGCTGTGTCTGCCTGGGTCATACATGCTCGCTGTGAAGAGCACATGACAATGAGACATTCACTGCACGAAACAGGGCATGTAATTGGAGGAGTGTCCCTGTGCCACCACCTTCTTTTTCTCCTCCCTCACCTGTAAATACCTCAAATATTTAATACATACACTGCAATACATTGAATACATAGTAGTGAGTACATACACTGCAACGTGTGAACGCGTGGGCTGGAGACAGAAGAATCTTCCAGGTTTGCTGGAGAAGCCCACACAGAGCAATATGGCTATTCTAGTTTTGATTAGAGCCAGTAAGAAGCAGCTAGCTGAAAACACCAGGGCAAGCATTAGCTGAAACTGTCCATGACATAGCAGAGTGAGTTAGTGATCTGCAGGACCAGAGCAAGGAGTATGATTAACAAGAACCCCTTGGAAGTGAGGAAGGCTGTCTTCAATGAACTTGGAGTTAGGAAACCAGCTTGGTTAAATCACTCAATCTGGAGAAACAACCCTGTAGGAAAGAGGAAAGTAAGTTAGCTTCTGCATTGCTTGCTAGGGCTGAGAATAGAAGTATAACAGAAGCACGTTGGAGCAAAATCAGAAACACAAGCATGAGATGAAATGCAACTAGCAAGCAAAATAACCCCCCCACATCACTCCAGGAGATGCTCCAATGGGGTGAATTGAAAGTGTACTCCAACTGTAAAGTGAGAAAACTAAAAGCTGTCAGGAATGCAGTACCTTCTAGATTTCACTATCAAAGTTCAGTAAAATAAGGAAACGAATGCACTTGCCAGGTGCATTTTTGGTTAAGAAAAGGGTAGAATGTTTAAGCCACATATTTTCAAATTGAGCAAAAGTCTTTCTTTAACTAAATCCTTGTGTATTTAAAGCTCTTGCTAACAGAATCCCATTGTCAGTAATCACTGTATTTGAGAAGTTATGGATGTTAGGTAGGATAGAGGGAGGCTGTAAAGTGACAAGCGTGGTAGAGAGAGGGAGGAGAAAAAAGAAAATGTATGACATTATTAAGCAAATTAATTTCATTTTCTAGAAAAATAGTGAGAAATATATTTGTACATTCCTGAAAAATAACGTGGGGATGAGTAACTGGCAACAAGAAATCACATCTCAACAGTCTGATTGTCCTTACAACAGCATGACACACCTGATGGATAGAGAAGAGCTATAGATTCAGTATGTCTTGATTTTAAGGAACTTTCTATGTGATTCCCATAAGCAAATTACTCAAGTGTGTTCCATGTTGATCTGCAGCTAGGTGCATGCAATGCTTGTTGGAAAGCCAGAGTTACAGGGTGTTTTTCTATCAAAATGGAAATGTGTATCAAGTTGGGCTGCACAGATTCAGAATCTGGCGAGCTGGATGCATGCTTATAAAAGTGAAAATGCTTATCAGATTCACATATATATCAGCCTGAGAAGGAGTAGGTATGCTGGAGGGCAGGGACAAAATAAAAAGTTTTCTTCAGTTAGAAATAAAAAAAAAAAAAAAAGGCAAGTTATTCAACCAAACCAGATGCAGCCCTAGGCAGGAATAATCAGCTGTTAGGGAAAACTGGTTAGGTAGAAGTTCTGTACAATAGGAGCTCAGGCTCTGAGTGGTCACAGACTGGGTGTGAGTCAACCATGGCTCATTATTGCAAAAAAAAGATAAGTGTTCTGCTAGGATGTTTTATAAGGATTACAGTTTGCAAGACCTGGCAAGGAATTCTGCTTTGCTTAACAGTTGTAAAGCTAGTTTTGAATGTTGCATATGAAGAAGCATGTGGACCACCAGAGCACCCAGAATGTCAAGGGACCTAGAGGAAATGGTGAATTATTTCAGATTAGTTAATTAGGGAAGAATAAGAGCAGGGAAATGACAACAGTCCACAAGTATATGAGAAGCTGCTGATGAGATGGGAATAACTTCTCTTGTATGTCCACCAGGAGCAGAAATTGCAACCGCAATATTTTAGGTTAAACATTAAGACAGATGTTTTTCAGGGGAAGAGTACTGGCAAGAGATTGCCAGTGGTATGGCCACTGGTCTGTCGTTGTCAGTTTAAGAACAGGCTATGTACACCTCCTCCATAAACAGAAATTTAGTAGGTGTAGTGAGGCTGTCAATACGACTCTCCAAGGACCCTTCACCTCTGTTTTGATTGTTTTTAATATCACAGAATCATCGAATCACAGAATGGTTTGGGTTGGAAGGGACCTTTAGAGGTTGCCTAGTCCGATCCCACTGCAGTGGGCAGCGACACCTCCCACTAGACCAGGTTGCTCAAAGCCCTGTCAACCTAAACTTGAGCACTTCCAGGGATGGGGCATCCACAGCTTCTCTGGGCAACCTATTCCAATATCTCACTACCCTCATCATCAGACAGTTCATCCTTATATCACATCTAAATATTCCATTTTTACATTTGAAACCACTGTCCCTTTTCCTATCACTATAGACTTTGGTAAAAAGTGGATCCTGTCCACCAGTACACCCATTGTCTCGTCTCATGTCCTGGAGCCCATCCCACTCCATTTGATACTAGTTGAAGGTTTGAAAACAAAAAATTCTCCTCACAATCCTGCTCTTATTTAAATTAATTTACCTGTGAAACACAGTGCAACCTCTCTGATGTAATCCTGATCTCGTCTTCACCCTGTTGGTTGTAAATAAAAACTTGTGCAATGTTTTAGAATTTTCTTTTTACATAAAACCACATCTCCTTTTTTTGTTTTTTTAACCCTAAACATATGTTGTAATACTCAACTGGTCAACAATCTCCAAGTATATGCCATGGGTAAATACAGGAAGCCTCCTGTGGATATTGTAGTTTGTATCTGATAAGCTCCAAACCTAAGAATTTCCAGTCATTACTTTTGCCAAATGATTTCTTACTGTAGGCTTTTTTGTTAAAAATATTATTTTAATACCTCTCTGTACTTGAAATACACCAGATTCATCAAAATAGCTCATAGTTTTTCAGCCTTGTTGAGTCACAGTTATTTATGTATGACATGAGTAAAGAATATTACCTTTGCTAGCAAAATCTTTTGCTTTGTGTGTGTGAAGAGAACATTGAAAGCAATTTTTAAATTCAGTCGACATGTTTTGTTACAATTTAATTTTTTTTTTCTTTTGAAAGAAATTGTCCTCTTTTTTTTCTCTTTTGATAGTAAATCATTAGGGTTCAATAAGGTAAAAAAAGAAATAGTTGTTATTTGTACTGATTCTAGCTGGTAGAAAATAGCAATAGTAAGTAGTAGTAGAGTGGAAAATACTTTTCTCCTTGGAGTTTGGTCTTTTCAACATAAAGATCACTTTTGTAAGGCAATCTCAAGATGAATAACTGGTGAAGCTCAGCTTGAAGTACCTTTTCCCCCCCTACTTTGTAGTCTCTGTTCCTGTCCAGATTCAGCCTTGTAAGTTTTTTTTCACTTAGGGAATGCAGTGACAGAGAACCCAGTTATGTCTATGGTGCACTGTTTTAATCTACAACAAATGTTCACCAAGTCCTATTTCTCTGGAAAGAGAAGGAATCAAATCACACAAGGCACAATGCCCACTTGCAGTTTGTTCTTTCAGCTTTCTCTTGGTGACATGTTACTGCTGCTTCTCTTGCTCTCCATGGCTTTTTTTCTGTTTGTTTACTGGGTGCTGGTGACAGGCAGATATGCGTTGTCCTTCCTAAATATACTCAACTTTTGCATTCACATTCAAACCACAGTGCTACCCTTTATACCAGATATCTTAGTTCCCACCCCAGCCTTGCCATGTTTGTCTGGATTTCAGCCAGTATTTTTTGCTGTGTCAGTTACTGATAAATAAAGACAAATTTAGCATCATTAGATAATCCTGTTCTGCCCACTATTTTCAGCAGTGCCCGCAGAGCAAAGTCAATGGTTAGTCTCAGAGACAGCAAATCTACAGGATGAATTTATATTAAAAATGAAATGTGTATTTATGTAATCGTAGTGTTCAAATTGCTGCAGTATATGGCAGCATATATGCTTCATTTGTTTGTTGGTTTTTTTTTCTTCTGGATGAAAATAGGCTATCACTTCTGAGAGAAGTGGATTCTTTCTCCCACTGGTATTTCCTACAGGACTCGGGAGAGGGCTGGCTTTGGAACTACTACTTCTCACTTCAAGAGAATGGTGCTGAACTGTTGCTGTGGGAAGTAAGCACCTCAAGAACACAGCTCCTGCTGAGTCTTGAGCTAAGCAGGAGGAAAGGACAAGCGACTCTGCTGCTCACGGAGTCAGCCCTTTCCTTTCCTGCATGCTGTGAGTTTCTGCATTCCCCACGAGGTCAAAATTCAGCTGTTCTGCAGCTCCTGTCACAGCGGCATGAGCTGCCTCTGGGGTGGGCAGGGAGCGCTCGTGGAGTTCAGGCCTTGTCCAAAGGTGGGAAATCTGCAATTCAACAGTGGAACAAATGCTCCTGGGAGTGGCAGCTGGTGCATCTGAAGTGGCAGAAACTCCAGTATTACAAAAAATGCCATCCATGAGCATTCAAGGATTTAACAAGGCAGTCTTTGAAATGGAGTAAAAATCCTTCAGGGAGGAAGAGTACCATTTTTTTTTTCTAGGAGGTTGTGGAAGAGAGAGAATCTTTCAGTGTTACCACACCTGTGGCTCAAGACAGCTAGCTGTCACACCTCCAGGTAAGCTCCTGGGTGAACAAGTTCTTCAGCTGAGCTGACTAGGTCCAGATGGGATGCCAACAGCAGCTGTGGTCACACCTTTTCATTAAATCATGTGTGTGATTCTGTGTCATGTAGGAGAGCTCTGTCACTGACCTAATTAGGATGAAAAGCAAATTATAGTGGCTGACTGCAAGGTCCTGTGATGTCAGTAAAAGTTTTGCCATTGGACTTTTGTACCAACTTATCATGACTTCAGTCTGCTTATGTAGACACCCACTGAACTGGAGCTCTTACCAAGCTTCTGGGATAAAACTGATCAAAAGGAAAATACTGGACCAAAATCTGCTCTGAGTTATTTCATGTTTCATGCAAATTCCACTCATCTAATTGTCATAGAATTCCTTTTCAGTTGCACTGTTGCAACCAAGTGTACATCTTTTGTCTCATGTGTCTCCCAACTTCAGGAGTCTCAATGTCTTTTGTTTTTCTTTGTTATTTCACTAAAGCTTCTTTATCTTTTCTGCTGAATATACATTTGATTACTAAATTTAGTGCTTCTCTTCACATGACCTATTTCTTTTGAGTCTTAGTGCTGTTGCTTGGATACGCTTCTCTCTTCTACGTGAGACACTTGGTTTCATCTTGCTTTTATCCTATGCTTTGGGTGATACAAATGGATTATTATTGAATTTTTTGTTGTTGTTTTTAAATGTATTTGGTTTGCCTGGCACCTTGGTTTCAGCAGAACTTTAGCCTTTGACTGCAGATCTGTGGTTTTATGTATAGTATACCCTATGAAACACTGAACAGCTTACTGTTCTTGCTTTTCTTTACAATCAGTTACAAAAATGGCACCATTATGCCAAGTGAAGGTCAAGATACAAGAAAAAGCTGAAGGAAGGGTGGCAGAGACTATCAGAGGTGAAGAATAGATACCATGTATGCAGAAGTTAAATAGGCTAGAATTCTTGGCCTAGAAGAGTGGTGATGTGAAGCAGCTCGAGAAAAATCTTTAAATAAACAAATGGTATGGAAATGTAAACAAGAAGCAAGTATTCACATAATCTCACAATACAAGAATTAGGAACATGTTGTGAATCATAGTACAGATGAAAAAAAATCAGGAGGAAGTACTTTTTCATGTGACAACAATAGTGGAATGTGGTGCTGTTGAAGACTGAGGAGCCAGAACTGTAGGAAAGGGAGTAGGCAGGGTGATGGAAGGGGTCTGTTATTGGCACTGAAGGTAGCAGCCAGCCAGGGACAAGTTCCCTCTCAGTCCTTTGGTCAACTGAATGATGGAAGCTGAAAAAACAACAAGAAGGTTCAGAGCATGTTGCTAGATTTTTGTATGGCTTGTATTCTGATTTCATGTACTGTCTGGCCATCTGCACTACTACTCGTAACTATGCGAATTGGATTAAACATAGCACACAAATATCTCTGTGTGCTACAGGCATATCTTAATTTTGTTGTGTAGGGTGTTTGGGCATGCAGAGCAATTCTGAGAAGCAAAGGGAAACTTTTAAAGTTTACTCTTGTCAAAACAGTCCATATGCTTACTGGTGTGTGGCTAAGTAATCACACTGATGTGAGTATTTCTTTAAATGCTGTGTATTTTCTTTGTAGACACACCCAAAGGTTCATTATGGTTTGTACTGCTGGAGAAATAATAGAAGGATATATGTATGAAGGTGTTACTGTAGGCTGTGTGAAAGAAAAAGCAATGCATATGCTTGCTAACCAAAATGAGAAAAATGTATGCAATTGTGTCCTCGATGGGTAACTTCCTGTGTAGAGAACCGTTGGCTTTTGAGGTTGGTGCAGAACGCCTATCTCTCAGGAAAGCAAGGAAAGTGCCCACCCAACTAGAAAAGCAAAAAGTTAATTAAGCTGCTTAAACACAGCTATCTAGTACCATTTTCATTGCTGTGTACTCTATGTCTCCTTTCCTCCCACTGATGCTTCAGAAGAGTGCAGGTCTGTCTCCGCTGTGGCCTATCATTTCTTTAAAATTTTCCTCCTTATTCAAATGCTCCTTATGTTCAAGTGCTGTTGAAATTGTCCTATGCAACACATGTACATTTAAAATAACAAATAAATGTATATGGCTTTTGAAATTAAAAAAAAAAATCGAATTGGTGAACTACCTTTATTACCCACTGTATCCCTCAGAAAGTTGAATGATGACACAGGGAATAAATCAAAAAATAAATCTAATCATTCCATGACAAACAAATTAAAAAAAATTAACAAAACAACAATTACAGATCTACATAACAAAATAAAGATAGTAATATATAAAATAATCTGCAAAATGTCCATCAAATAAAATAATTAAAATAATATTACGCAACTAATATTACATCTTACCATAGGAGTTCTGTATTTTTTCAATCTTTATTAATATTTTTGGCAAACTTAAACATGTTGATTTTCTTCATCTTTATCATAAAACAGTACTTAGGTCATACAACAAAGTCCCATGAATATACTGAGATCTCCTGAAAGACTATTTAACTAAATGGGGCACAAGTATTGTCCATTGAAGGCAAAACACCTTTCACCTTTGTATTTAAAGTCCTCTTTAAATATGTCAGAGAGGGATATGTGTTTGATAACTTTGCTAATGATTAAAGAAAAATTCCAATGTATCTGGTAACTCAGTATTGCTTATTAACAGTTGCCTAAGCAAAGGATATGTAAACCCCAAATATATTCACAACATGTCTTTCTTCTGGCTAGATGGGGCTGATATCTGTAGTCTTACAGCACGCCAGGTCAGTGCTGCCAAGTGGCTCATGGCCTTCAGTGTGGGATACTGTTCATTACACCATCTAATACTGCCAGTACCCATCTTAATTCTGCCATCTACCAATCTCCCTGCTTTTAAGGATGTTAAATACCCAGAATGTTTTAGACTGGAGCGTTTCAAAGCTACGTTAGTATGAGTTTCCAGCTTCTCTGATTTGGTAAAGCTCTCAGCTGCACACACTCTCAGCCATTTCAGAGTACACAACCATGTTAAGCTGGAACTGGCTCAGAACAGCCTGTTCTACCAGTTGTTGCACAGATCCATATTTCCAGATATACAAAGATCCTCATTTGAGCAGGTCCTGCCTATGTGACATGCAGAAAACCATCTCTCTGAACATATTATTATATACCACCGAGGGCAGCCTTTCAGCCCTTACCACCAGCCCTTTCTAAGAGCATGGGGGGTGTCTTCCCTGCATGTGCTGTGCACTTGCACTGGTGTGGTGACTACTTTGGACACCTGAAACCACCTCACTTAGTCTAGAGGCGGGATTTCAGTTCAGACAGGCTGGTTTAGCTGGGGGACAGGACCAGCCCTGCTTCTTATTCTTGCTTTGGTTAGCAAGCTGTCAGCTTCAGAGTGACAACATAAACGAGTGCTGACAGTCACTCAGTATTTCCCAGCATTTCCAGAGTATCCAGAAGAGCAGTCAGGTTCTCTCAGTGAAGTGAGAAAGAATCATGCTGTTGCAGGTGTGGATTTAATAAAGCAATAGAGGAATCCTCCCACACCTCCACAGTGGCCTTCACCACCTCGTTCCCTTGGCACACAGCCCGGCGTGTCCAGGCTGCGCACCTCCAGCGCATGGCCCTGCACAAAGGGAGAAGCCTTCACCTGCTGACTTCATGGAGAGCCTCCATCCACGCCAACACTGCAGTAACATATAAAGCTTTATGTTCC
Organism: Climacteris rufus; assembly: GCA_013398175.1. Taxonomy (NCBI): domain Eukaryota; kingdom Metazoa; phylum Chordata; class Aves; order Passeriformes; family Climacteridae; genus Climacteris; species Climacteris rufus. The sequence continues at coordinate 584,075 of VZRZ01007521.1, read as the reverse complement.
TATGAATTCTAGGGCCTTGCATGCAAAACTAGTGGGACTCGGTGTGACTCACGTACAGCTTTTAAACACACCCACTCCCACCTAGGCTGAACTGACTGAGATTGTCTGTGCCCAGACACCTGACACCCTCATTAAATCTGAAGTGAACACAGACTCCTGGTTATGTAACAGAATACCAAAGTAAAACATTATTTTTCCTGAAAAAGAAAGAAACCCCAAATGGAACTCGCATTCCATACTCTGTTTTTAGTGCATGACTTCAGATCCCCCAGGAAAAAGATTTTTAAGGGCAACATTAATTGTTAATATTTTCTTGACTTGTACTTGACATTTGACATTATGAATGGCGAATCCTTTATTTTAATGCTTTGCTTATCTTATTTCACTGTCATATCAGCACAAGGGAGCGTTCCCTTCTGCAACTTAAAATGGGGCAAATACTACACTCTTCTGCCATTCTCTCTTGACGAACACTTAGACATCTGCTTCAGAAGGAACTGAGAGCAGAAATAGAATTTCTGTTTTCTACCACATTGCAATTCTAATGGCTGACTGGAGATGGGTTTTACTAAAATAAAAACTTCTTAAAAATAGGTTTGCTATATCAGAGTGTGCTTCAAATCAGATTACAGAATTATAGACTACAGAAATAAAAGACCAATTCAAAGACCTTGATAAAATCAAGGTTTTTCTGTGCAGACTCGTAGTACTAAATGTTAAGTGGACCACTTGATACTAAGAAAGATAATATACTAGTCTCTAATTAGTTAGAATTTATATAAAATATATTTTAATTTATAAATATTTTGTATCTGGTATTTTTGAGTGTATGACTGTAGCAGACGGGTCAGGTTAAACATTTTTTCAGTTTCACTTTGAGTCTCTTGTGTTCCCCTGAACTGCCAGAAGAGATCATATATCTTTATTACCCTACGCTCTGAACATTTAACGACAGCACTGGGACCCACGTGAACGCAGATGTTGAAAAACTGTACCAGACTTTGCATTCAAGGAACTAGCTGGATACCAAAAGGACATGCTGAACTAGATCAGCACATGCAGTCTTTTAACAATAGCATATGCACATCTAGTTCTGGCAGTACTCTGCTTGTCAGTACCCTGTAGAAGACATCACAGCAAAAGACTTTCTCTTTTGACTCATCCCATTTTTCTTTATTAGCTCGTCTCACTCCAGAGATTGCTAGTGTTTCACTGAATATTTCAAACGGTGCTATTTTTATTAGTGCTATATTTTTTTCTTGGTGCTGTTGGTTTCTAAGGGGGCAAAGTCCATAATTTCTTGAAGTCAAATGATCACATTTGTATTTTGATCAAAAATTAAAAGTGATTTATTCAAGGCCTGAAATTTTATTTCTGTTTTGCAGTCTTTCGTGAGTAAACACCTGTACGCATCAATCTGGGGTCATCTGAAAATGAAGGCAAAGCTTTGTTCCTGAGAATGTAGATGTAGTATGTAAAACTAGACTGACATCACTAATAATGACAGGTTTGGGCCCTTAGAAATTGCAATTAACAGCAATGGGATATCTGTAGTTTAATGGATTTAACTTGTTTTGTCATTTTCCAAGCAAAGGTGAGAACAGTCCAATAAACAAATATACAATTCGTACTAGGGGATAGTAGTTGAGCAAAGAAATTATATGCAAACTTGCAAATGTATCTTAATATACTGCATGAAAGGAAAACAGATCTGAGAGCCTTTAGATTTAAAACTGTTGGACAGCTGTCAAATCTATGATCATTTTGCCAGCAGTATGCCAGTGCTACAGCCCTTTCCTAACTGTGTATTTTTCCCTAAAAAAATCAGTTTATGACACTGTGAAGTATCAGCTAGAAAAACCTACACAACTCATCTTTTTGTAATCAAGAGCTCCATGAAAGACCAGTTCCCAAGTTATGCTTCAAGTTACTTGAAAGTTAGAGTAAAATGGATTGTATAAAGATGTGGCATTTGCATTCAATTAGAATAGATAATTTAATGAAGTTTTCGGTAAGAACACATTAAATAGTTCACAAAGCACAACAAAACCCATCATGTACATATTTGATATAGTTTGGAATGGCTGATGGTATTCCTTCTCTCCAATTTTGGTTTGCCTTAAAGCCTCATGCTCCAGTTGTCCAACAGCTGAATTCAGGCACAAGAGGTGAAAGACAACTGGAATGATTAATTTCTTCAGCCCTCCTACAGAATTCCCATTCATAATTCAGAGCCCTCAGCATAGGAGGGTAAAGGCATTTATCATGTCATTATCTTTAGTGAGTGTTACTTTGAAGGTAGTGGCTGGAAGGACTTTTACTGAACAACAAATCCCTGAACTTGGCTTGCCCAAACCTTTCTTAAGCTCTTTCAGCTATGATCGTAATATAGCAGCCTAGTTAAGAGTTAGAATAATCTTCCTTCAGTTCCTAAATCCAGGCAGAGAAATTATTAAAACAGGTATTTGAAAAACACAAAAGGCTGAAAGGCTGCATGAGTCAGGGACTGCCTCTGTGAGACACAGCCCCAGGCATGGCATCATGGCTACTCATGAATCCAGACTACATATTTTGTTAGAATGTGTTAAGTTCTGCAATCTGATAAATCATAATAATTAACCAGTTGACTGTTCAGTACTGTTCATAGCCATGCACTAAAGAAATAAACCAAGTATGTTCTGCCCAGGTGGAATGACAGACACTGTTCTCTATAATACTAAATATGCAAAGAAAGAATATTAACTTGAAATTGAAATATACAAAACAGCTTTTTTGTTGTTGTTGTTGCTGTTTTTGCAGGAAGTGCTAAATCCAACCTTTACAATTGATGAAGGCTGCAGATGACAGAGAAAAAAAGGTGTCATATGTCAATCAAGGGATGGAAGCAGTTCAACTGAATGTATTGCAAATTCCAATGATGAGTTACTTCTGAGTAGACCAGTGGGTCATAGGATATAGAATGCTATTCCACAGCTGGTGGATGGTGAAATCTGTAAACTACATTCTTTTAGGAATGAAGGGACAGCTAATAGAAACAGAAGGCCATATAGATTAATCAGAAGCACTGTAACCTCAGTAACCTCATGGGTCCATTTGTCTAAATGCTGCAAAATTCAGCCCTTTTTCCTTCTGGTACTATCACGGCTGGACCCCAGTGGTTAACTATGAAATCTTTAAATGAATTCATACATTATTTTGACAAATTAAGGGAGGTTCTGTAAGCCAAGATGCTAGCTCACCATTTGGGACATCCTAAACATTGACACATGCACATCAAAAGAAACTTGGAAAGGATGCATTGTTTTCAAGCTTCTGGGATGAAATTTTGAAGCAGTTCTTCATGTACAATAAAATTACTGACTTCATTCACTTTCTCAAAACACAGAGATCACTTGGCTTGCTCGCTCATCATCCCCCAAGTGTACAGTCTACTCTAGTGCTGAGGAAATAAATGTAGAATCATTTAGGTTGGAAAAGACCTCTAAGATCATTGAGTCCAACTGTTAACCCAGCAAGCAAAGTCCACCATTAAACTGTGTCCCCAAGTGCCACATCTACAGGTCTTTTAAATACCTCCAGGGATGGTGACTCAACCACTTTCCTGGACAGCCTGTTCCAGTGCTTGACAACCCTTTTGGGGAAGAAATTCTTCCTAATATCCCTTATAAACATCCCTCAAATACAGCTTGAGGCCATTTCCTCTTGTCCTACCCCTGGTTGCCTGGAAGAAAAGCCCTTGCTATACCCTCCTTTCAGGTAATTGCAGAGAGTGATAAGGTCTTCCCTGAATCTCCTTTTCTCTAGACTAAACAATCCCTGATCCCTCAGCTGCTCCTCATAAGACCTGTGCTCTAGTCCTTGCACCAGCTTCATTGCTCTTCTCTGGACTTGCTCCAGCACTTCAATGTCTTTCTTGTAGTGTGGGGCTTAGAACTGCACCAGGGACTGGAGATGCTGCCTCACCAGTGCTGAGTACAGGGGGAGATCACTCCCCTGGTCCTGCTGGTCACACTGTTCTGATATAGGCTAGGATGCTGTTGGCCTTGATAACTTTAAATTTGTCTTCACATATAAATGATGAATAACATCTTATGCATGTTTTACCCTTTACTTGCTCCTCCTGGGTAATAATGTAAGAATGGTTTCTCTCACTTCTTTCAGGCTTAGGCAGGCTGATCCTCTTATTTGAAAAAAAGACACCAAAGACAAAATTAGATGTTTCTAGTCGAGTAGGCACAATGTGAAATGGAAGAGATATGTCTTCCTTGTACTTTACAGATTACAATCAATCGGCTTTGTTGTTCAGCGTTTATGAATCAAAGCTTCCATACTTTGACACAAAAAATACTTGGACTGCCTTGAACACACTTATGTGAAAATTCCTGTCAGGATGTAAAAATTGTGCTAGGTGTGACTCAAAAAAATAATTTACCCTCCAGTTGCGGGAAGGTAAAAGCATTTTAATAATGTTTATTACACTCTTGGAAAGATCCTGTATAATCTGACCAAAAATGTCACTGAAGATTGGTAAAATGTCATTTTATCTTACTCTGACATATAAATTGAAATTTAATTACTATAATTGTAAGGTAATTGCTACTAATTACACAACAATGTAATTTAATGTTAGCCTTAAACTTTAGGTATCTCATAATCCATTTTACACTCAAATTAATATGTTGCTAGCTTGTGAATGAAAAAGGATATTTTCCTGTTAGTTGCTCCTTACTTTTATGGTAACACAGTGTTCCAGTATGCCTCAAAACCCAGGTAAAGGTAAATCTTAAGAGAATGATTGCTATTATAGATGACTTCAGATAAGAGTTAATATTAATTTAATTATGTGACTATGTGAAGTTTGGTTGTCATATCATACATACATCTACTTGCATTTGAATTAATGAAGATTAGTGTATGGAGAGGTGCTTTTGTTGTGCCCACTCTTTAACCTTCATCTGAGTTGATTTAAATCAGTAAAACAGAACAAAGCAAAACAAACCAAAAGTGGCTGGTTTTCTGTGGAGCTGCTAAATTGAAAGGGCTCAGAGAAGGAACTGGGGAATGCCAGAGCTGGCCTAAGTGTGGGGCAGAGCCTTAGATCTGGCAATGAGGGCACAGGGAGAAGGAAATGGTAATGGTGCACTGGGAGTGAGATCTCACCCTTTTAGTAGCAGAGAGATGCTGGGTGGGCTCAGCTAGCCATTGAACTATATGAGCAAAGTATGAGCACAGCTTCAACCACGTGTAAAAGCCAGTTTCACTTAACAGTACGTTAATAGCTTGTTAATTTAGTTAAGTACTGTGGTAGTCATTCATCCAGGAAGAGGAGAGTTAATCACAGAATGAAAATAAATCCTCTGCTCTTGACATTTTTATGGATTCTTCTTTTCTTTCTCTTTTTTTCCTTTTGTTTTCCTGCCTTACTACAGCTCATGCATTCTACTGTGTCTGCAGTCTGCATGGTGACTGAAAGAGACAGACCATGAAAATGCTATAATCAGCTAACAGAATCACAAGATTGGACTACAGTCATTAGCAGATACAAGCTTGGCATTTATATTTATTTATAGTGCTACTGCACTTTGCAATTTAGGATGGGCATACCTGATTCATCTTTAAATTAGCTAATCCTCTTAAGAGAAAATTTTTAGGAGCTACAACACTGCGATCATACTTAGGAAAGTAATTTACTTTCTGCCATCGTGGTGAGACAGTTTCCACTGTGCCAGCAGTGCACGTGTGTGTAGATTACTTTGTAGACACCTACACCATCCAGTCATGAATCCTATCTTGCTTTTGTGAACGTGGCATTATGTGCTAACCTTTATGCATGGCTAGCAAAATGTGAACCTTGTAGAGAGAAACTGAGAGTAAAGTAACAGTAAAAGCAGCAGTAAAGAACTCATTGCATAGCAAGAATGTGACACCTAGTGGATACATGACACTGAGGAAATGTGACAGGCCCATCAAGCAATATTGCCATTAAATGACCCTGTCCAGTAGAAAAATTAATTTAATACCAGAAAAGACACTGAATGAGTCTTCGCAGAAGCTAAAGTAACTGGATAATGTCGAGCCCCCACTGAAAACGATAAATGTAGGTGTCAGTGATAGTTTTAAAAGGATTGTTTGCAAACCACTAGAAGACTGAAGATGTCAGGCCAAGAAGGCCAGAGGCCCAAAGTGCGTGAAGACATTGTGGATGCATTCATGAGATGCATCATAACTGGAGATGTCCAATGTGCAAAACACAAGAATAAGTTCCAAAAAACCTCTTTTGTTAAACCCACCTCTCTGTTACTGCCATGCTGTTTCTTCAGGAAGTGAGAGTTTTCACGGTTGGAGATCCTCAGAGGTGAATAACCATATGGTGAGGCCACTGGAAGCTGGACAAGACTGAGACACAGTTTAAGAAGTCTGAGATTCTGCCAAAACAGTCTGATACAGACAGTGCCCATCCTCTACTTCCACTGCAGTCTGTAATACCTAAATTTCAAGTATTTGCATATCTCTATTTTCCAGGGTGCCCTAGACCCTCACTGCTTCATTGGCTATAAACAATAAAAAACCTCATTACCAGAAGCTGGTATTTTATACTGGCTACCAGACACAAATCAAAATGTCACCATAACATTTGCATACAAATATCTCTATTTATTTCAAAATATGCTGAAAAGTCTTCTGCAAGCCCAGGAGGGGAGCATGCTTTGCTGGCCAGATCCTTTGCCTGCCACCACCGCTTTACAGTCCCACTTCTCTCATACCGGCTACAAATGGATGCTTGAAACTATATTCTCTACAAAAGTCTTGGTAGCAAAATGCAAAAATGTCCTCTTTTCCTGTACAAAACAACATTTAGAAAAATAACCGACCCAGCAGAAATGCAGGTTTTTTATAACTCGAGCTCCAGGAGGAGGCTGGGGCTGTGTCCTGACCTGTAGCAGCAACGCTGCGGCCAGCAGGAGTAGGGAAGTCACTGTCCCCCTGGACTCGGCACTGGGGAGACTGCACCTTGAATCCTGTGTTCATCACTTCAGGAAGGACACTGAGGGGCTGGAGCGAGTCCAGAGCAGGGCAACAGAGCTGGGGAAGGGTCTGGAGCACAAGTCCTGTGAGGAGCAGCTGAGGGAGCTGCGGGTGTTTAGCCTGGAGTAAAGGAGGCTCAGGAGTGACCTTATTGCTCTCTACAACTGCCTGAAGGGAGGCTGTAGCAAGGTGAGGCTGTAGCAAGGCAACCAGAGATAGCAAAAGAGGACATAGCCTCAAGCTGTGCCAGGGGAGGTTTAGGTGGGACATCAGGAGGAATTTCTTCACAGAAAGAGTGATGAGTGATTGGAATGGGTTGCCCAGGGAGGTGGTGGAGTCACCGGCCCTGCTGGTGTTTAAGGAAAGACTGGAAGCGGCACTCAGTGCCGTGGTCTGGTTGCCGTGGTGGTGTTTGGTCATAGGTTGGACTCGGTGATCTCAGAGGTCTTTTCCAACTTAAATGATTCTGTGATTCTGGGACAGGAGGCAGCACAGGGAGAGAAAGGTGAAAATAAACAAGAGGCTGCTGTGAGAGCTGGCGGTCCGTGCGGGCGTTGCTAAAGCACTGACACTGCAGCACTCCACAAGGCCGCCCCGGGGCCGGCGGGCACACACCGGGCCGGGCCGGGCCGGGCCGGGCCATGGCGGGAGGCGTGGCCAGCGGCAGCGGCGGGCGGTGTCACGTC
>VZRZ01007521.1:545390-575904 GCA_013398175.1 Climacteris rufus | reverse complement strand
CTTTCGATTTTCGAAACACCTCCCCGGTGTTTCCATTGCTGTAAAAGGAGAGCGAGGCGCAGCCTGGTAGCGGGAAGGAGGCGGGCGCGGCCCGGATGCGGCGGTTCCCGGGCCGGTGGAGGCTGGGCGGTGAGCCTGGCTCTGCTCAGCCCTGCTCAGCCCTGCCCTCCTCAGCCCTGCCCTGCTCAGCCGTGCTCAGCGCCCACACCCCGCGGAAAAGGGCTGCAGCTCCTCTGCCCACACTTGGCTACGTGGCTCGGCTTGGTCTCAGAGGTCTTTTCCAACCTGTTTGTTCTGTGAGCGCCAGCCAGCCCCTCTGTGGGGGCTGTAGGGGTTTGAGGGCCTTTTGGGTCTGCTCCCCGTGCTTCTGGGTCTGCCGCAAGTTACAGTGTGTAGGTATGAAACAAGAGGCCAAGTTACCTCCCACAGGGTCTGTGCTGGCGTTGGACAGTCTGTTTGGAAAATATATTTGGAAATCACAGGCACGATTTGGAAGAGTGCTTCAGCTCGCTTCTAGTTTTCAGTAGTAGTAAGCCTGAAAATACCAGTCTTCCTGAAAGCCTGAAAATAGCAAATCAAACCGAAGGAGAGCAGTTTTGGGTTAGCTATTCAGAAGAAAGGCTTTATCTTGAGGGTGATTGAGGCACTGGAACAGGTTGCCCGGAGAAGTTGTGGCTGCCCCACCCCTGGAAGTGTTCAAGGCCAGGTTGGATGGGGCTCTGAGCGACCTGATTTAGTGGAAAGTGTCCTGCCCATGGCAGGGGATTGGAACTGGATGATCTTTAGGTCCCTTCCAACCCAAACCGCTCTATGATTCTGTGATGAGTCTATGGTTCTTACATTGTGAACCATGCCAAGCACGATGATTCTGAATAAATGATGGGGCCAAGTTCAGTGATTAGCACACTGTTTATAAAAGGGCTGTTTTCAAGAGATGACTGTTCTGCAATGCAATATTCTTAACTAGTAATATTTCATAATTATCTAGTGCTTTTTGTTCTTTAAATTCTTTAGAAATTGCAGTATACACGGTGTGCCAGGCGTTATTTTAACAATGCCCCGCAAGCATCTGATTATGGGTAGTGATGTATTAAGGTGGAGTGTTTTATATCAACACCTCTAAGTTGCTTTATGAAGCATGATATAGCTATCTCTGTAGAATAATTTATGTAAAATTTGTTAACAAGGCTAAAGGGGAGTGGCTGGGATTGTTCAGCCTGAAGGCTCAGAGGAGATCTTACCACTCTCTACAGCTACCTGAACGGGTGTTGCAAATTGGGGATCTGCCAAGTAACAGGACTTGGCAGTGCTGGATTAATGGTTGTACTCAATCTTGAAGGCCTTTCCTAACCTAAATGGGTCTGTGAGTCTGTAAAGGTCTGCTTAGATCGTTTGGGTTATTTACACATTAAGCTGTGGTGCTGCTCAGTGCTTTGCAGCTGGGCTTTGCCACACAACACTTGGTTTATGGCTTCCAACAAGTAATTTAGGTCCTTTGAGTTTGATTTGCCTGTTGATATGATAGGTGCCTTGCTCACCTACCCAGCATGGTAAAAGTTTCCTTGCCATGGTTAAAGCTTCACAAGATAGACTGAGAAGGTTCCTCATTATAGTGTGTTTACATACTCATATAATGAGAAGCTTATTGATTTTTAAATATCTGTTTGACTAAGGTTCTGTTAATGTTTTCATTTGCTGGACAAACACACTGTAGGAAGTTGCAAGCTGTTGTTTTTGAGGATCGTTTCACCTTACTGATTTGTTTTAATTTATTTATTTGCTTTCCTCTCGTTACAACTTTGCTACAGCAACAGTTTTTCTACCTAGAGAGTAGGATATAAATGCCATCAGAGACTGGTAACATCTTACTGAACTTGGTCACAGTTGTAAGTGCACAGAAGTGCACACCTATGCCTTTGCTAAGCACAGGCTTATGGAACTCACTATAGTAAAGTTTTGTGTTTTTTAGGTTGGTACCAAATATTTTTTAGCACTTACATTTAATTTTGTTTTTGTACTTAGCAAGCTCTCAGGAGATGGCGGAAAAACCAAAAGAGATGGTGGAAAGCTGGTCTTTCTTGGATACTGTTGAGTCTAACTTCAGGCCTCTGGTAGTAATTGAACTTGCAAAAGGTACCAAAGCAGAGACCATAGAATGGTTCACTAAACGAATTGTGGACAAAAAGGCAAATGGAGGTGAGTATGGTATGATCTTCTGTAACGCTTTGAAATCAAACTGGCTGTCACCAGAGTATGAAGACATACAGAAAATTAGTTTTCAGGGTATTTGTGCATTAGTGATTGTTTACCAATCTCATTCCATTTTGCATTTTTGAAGTTGCTTAATTTTATGTAAGAGTAGAGCTTTATGGTGGTGTCATGAAAATGCAATGATTGAATGCACTTAGCCCTGTTATTAATGAAAGCATTGGCTGAAGGTCAAATGCCTGTTGAACTTCAGAATTCTTCCTTTTTTTGCACTGAAACTCTGATAATCTCTTTCAATTTAGTTTTGAAGTCAGTTTTTATAAAAGTTATCTACATGTTTCTCCTGTTCCCTACAGAAGCTTGATAAGCCTTGCCAAAATGAAGACACCTCACATGCTGTCCACAAGACTTGGTACCATGTGGTAGAATGAAATTAAGTTAGCAGAAAGCAGTTTAATCTTGATAACTGCCTATTGGATTTCAGTTTTATTTTTTGCTGGCTTTACAAAGACAGTATTTCTTACTCATTTTAGTATGCTTCTGGGAATTGAAGTTAGGCTAAATAATTTGGACTTTATTTATTTATTTACTTTTTTAAGACATTATTTATTGCTGTTGTAGCTTATGGTCTAATATTTTTGTGGCTGTTGAACTTAGGACTACAGACTTGCTTTTAGGCCTCTGTTAGATAAGTTAGGGATGTTTCTGTTTCAAAACTCTTAAGTATCCTTAATACCAGTGGGGCTGTTTGCAGAAGCACTGTTGCTTGTTTGAAGTGAACATTAGGGGAATAGATCCGAACTATCCCCATTGTTCCAGTTCATTGCTGTGAGTGCTGCAACAGAAACAGGGCTAAATTAGGGGCTGACCCTGCAAGATTCTGAACACCACATGTCAAGTGCCATTGAAACCTTAATTCTTTTTGCCCTTAAAAAGAGACATTTTCAGCACTCTTGTTAGCTAGGGCCAGTATATTGGATATTAAAATATTAGGGCTTTTAGATATAATTTTAAAGTATTGTCTTCCTTACTTTACCTCTTTGCTTTAAAGGTGCACAACTACTGATTAAGCCTTTGGTCACAGAAAATGGAATTGAAAATATTTATCTAGTTGGAGCTTCCCACTTAAGGCTGTTGCTGGGAGCTGAAACTGTAGGTTTGGTGAAGGAATGCACTGATAACTCAATGAGGACTTTCACATACAGCAGTAGAAAAACTTTCAAAGATTTTGCAGGTAAGCAATTGTAGGAATCTTTGTCATTGCAAAGTAGTGACTAAAGATGATGAGCAGTTGCACTCTCTCACTGTGTTTCTGTTCCTTGGAATGGTGATGGTGAACAGCAAGAGGAAGACCAAGTTGTGAAAACATTGTTAACTATGGAAATTGGGGTCATATAATGAATTTTGTTTTCTTTCACATGGCTTTAATTTTTTGCCTGTCTTTATGTTTCGCTATGCTCCAGATAGCCTCTTTCTTGTATGAAGGATTTTCTTTGAAAATAGAACAAGAAAAAATAGTTCATAAACACGATTTTATGATTAAAAATCTATGTTATTAATAAATATAGCAGTTTAATTTCTGTGAGCCAGTTTTGAGGCTTATTATCTAACAATTAGCTGGAGAAAATAGAAACATTTTTCTGCTACCTGACACATCAAACAATTAAACAATTAATTAACACAACAGAGCCATTCAGTGGAATTTGGGCATGATTAGTGGAATTGTTCCTTTTCCTCTTTTATTTTGTGGAGGTGCCAACACTGTAACATTTCCTTTTAAATGTGCTGCTTGTAAGGTGTTTCATCCCCCTACAGTCTCAGAACTCAATTTTTGCTCTGCAGGTAAATATTGGAGTTCCAACTTAGTCTTGCTAATACTTTTTATGTGCCTGTTTGGGTGATGCCTTTTGCCACCTTTTCAATACAAAGGTTCGTGGGTCTGTCTGAAACAACACTGAAGTTTTGTTCAGTGCCAGTTTTGCTCAGCACTACTGCTGTGTGCAATAACTGTTGCAATGTCTTTTCTTTTGTGACCCTGCTTTCCTGGAATTAGGAAACCTTCAGAAGAATTGTCAGTTGCAGAAGTGCCAATCTCATTTCTTTCATGCCTTTACATTATTTATGCAGATCTGTCTGTCCTTGCTAACAGAAGCAGCTGGAATTCCTACTGCTGTAAATATAAAATACATTTTTTTGCTGTATCTCCTATCATGTTTGTTTTCTTTTTTTTTAACACTAATGTAATTTTAGGTTTGTCCAGGTCCAGTCAGAGGGTAAAATAGTTCACTGTGCTTAGATGAGGTGGAAAATGTCACCACAAAAGAAACCCTGCAGCCTGTGTTGTCTTGTTAGTATTCTGGTTGCCCAATTTAACCAATACTATGTTGTTACTCTTTGTATTAGAATTTTGTTGATATTTTAGCTTCTTACTTAGTATTTAAGGCAATCCCCTATAGTTTCTTATTCCTGAGGGAAAAAATGTAATAATTTTTTTTTTTTATCTCAAGGAAACCTGACTCTTGTTTCCATGATGATAAATTGATGGGGGTGACAGTAGGTTTGTTGCTGTAAGTTTTTTAAAGTTGGGATTTGTTATATTGTATGGGCAATAAGGTTCTATGGCCCTATAACATAGGGTGTGAAATGCTTACTAAAAAGGAGATTTGTCCTGACCTCTTACTGGTTTTCATTATGGAATTACTTCAGAACCTGCATGACAGAAAGGGATGTGGAGATTTTGAGACTGGCAAATAGTGGATGCCTAAGGAAGAGTCTTTCAGCAGGGCATGAGTGTTTTGTGATTTATATATACTTGGTGATTTGCTATCCCAGCCTCCAGCAATTGCTACTTCAGAGGTGTCTTTGTCTGGAGTGATTTCTTCTCTTAGTTTATCTGGGTAGTCAAAAATGCACTGATATGTGCCAGTTAGAGAAATCTTCTCAAGATGTTTATTTTAAAAAATGGGATTTTTGGTAATGGATGTTCACTGGAAGTAACAGCCAAATAATTGTTTTTTTCTGATTCTGGTCATTTTTTGGTAGTTATTTGCTACTAAGGTTGTACTCCTGTGCTGCACCATTTCATCCAACCTTCTCTTTTATTTAGATGACAATCACAATTTCCTTACAATGGCAGAATGTCAGTACATCATCAAACATGAACTTGAAAATTTGAGAGCTAAAAATGAAAAAATGATCCCTGGATATCCTCAAGCAAAGCTGTACCCAGGAAAATCAATTGGTAAGCAATGTAGTTTATTTCCTGTAACTCACTGTGTTGGTGTAGGATAGTGTTCATGGTGAAAAAAATCCGTTTTTCCTTTAGTGAAGAGAAATCCTTCAGACATTTAAGTCCATTATTTTTTATCAACTTTGTTTTCTCACTGTTTCGGTGATAGGATGAGAGGCAATGGACTCACAGTGCAACAAAAGAAATTCTGAATAGATATCAAGAAAGTATTTTTCACATTAGGGTAATCAAACATTTGAGCAGGGATTTGAAGAGATTGTTGGTAACTCTGTCCTGGCAGACCTTGAGATCCTCACTAGACAAGGCCCTGTGTGGCCCAGTTTAAGCCAGACCTGCCTTGAGGAGGAAGTTGGGCCAGATTATTTCCAGAGGGCCTCCCATCCTGAGCCTTTCTGGGATGCTGAGGCTCTGGCCTTACATTTTTTTCAGCTGGGTAGTATTTGCACATGTTGATGTTATCCATTATTTTTAATTTGAGCCAAAAATATTTATTTTTTTAAATTACATAATTACATCATCTCTGTACTGGAATGAGTAACAATATTCCAGAGTTACAAATTTTGCAGTATGAAGGAAGTTTTATTTAATTGATTTGGTTTCATTGATCCTCCTCTTGGCTTCAAGAGCTCTTCCTTTTCATGGGAGAAAGAGAAGCAGTGAGAGCTGGTGCTATTTTTATGGTAGCTGGAACTAGCTTGTTGGCAGAGATGCTTCAGTTTCTTAGGAGAATTTATCCTAATAATTGTATGTCCTTTTATTAACTGTATCTTTATTCATTAGTGTTGGTCATCATAGATGCATATTAGTGTTTCAACAAATGTAAATAAATGTAGCTATCAGATGAGTTTACATTGGCAATTTTTTTATATAGCCAAACTGTTTTTCTAGTTATGTCAAGCAGATGCTGTTGGGAAATAGTAAAATACTGTCACACAGCTTCCAGTGCCTCCCTGCTTTTTAATTTATTTTCTTTTTTGCTTTGATTATAACTCTCAGAGAAATTTGTTAATTGTTTATCTTCACGTGTAGAATTGCCTTTCATAACAAAGTTAAATGAAAATTGTGGAATATGTAGTTTGCTTGCAATAGAGAAGTGATGTAATTTAGGAATTAGTATAAACTGATAATTCAAAAATGTTTTTTGTATCTTCTCCATCATTATACAATAATGGCTTTGTGGCTATCCCCACAAAATTTCATACACCATTTCAGTTCTTGCCTGCAGCACTTTCTGTTATTGCAGCTGCATCCAATTATGTTGCAAACCTATGGAATAGTTACTAGATGTGAAAAGGTTGCTGTTTCTCTTGCAGTGGACAGCACAGTGTTTGCAGGAATAGGTATAACATCTCTCCATAGTTTTTAACTAACATGCAGACAATTACTTCAGGATTTAAGTGCTGGAGCTATTTCAGAGGAATTTTAGGCTTGCTAATTGTATGAGGTTACCTGTTTGCTTATGTCAACTTCACTGTCCTTGAGAGGAGTGCTGGCTACCTTTTTCTTTTGTCTTCCAGTGCGAAGATTATTGACCAGTGGTATTCTGGTTCAGATTTTCCCTCTGCACGCCAGAGAAGAGCTGAAGAAGCTCCGTCACAGCTGGTATGGCCGAGTGAAAGTTGGTTATCAACCTTTAGGTACGTGAACACTTGCTCCACTACTAATAAACTGCAGCCTTTCTTCTGGAGAAACTTTCTCTTCTGTTGGTGTGAGAAGGCCAAAGGTCTGTCCTCACTTCTGCATTTAGCCCCTACAGGAGTGAAACTCCTGTGTGGAAGGTAAGTATTGTACCAAGTCTGTTGTTTCACTAAGAATTTACTTTTTTTGCATACCCCTTGAACAGTTCACCTCCTTGAACATTACCTTTTTGCCCGAGTTCTCCTTTGTGAATCAAAGTCCTTGTTTTAACCACCCTTGTTATTACTGGTCTTGGAGTCAAGAGAGTAGCTTAGGCTCTGGCTAAGGCAGCAGCCACGTGTCCAGACTTGTGGACATATGTACAGCTGAGGTCTGTTCACTGAATTCTCTTTTGATTCTGAGATGGCTGTAGCATAGCCTGGTGCTATAATGACTGTTCATACGACTGCTCCGGAGTGCAGCACTGAACATCTCTTGACTTTCTTTCTGCTGGCTCTAGGAGTTCTGTACATAGGTCCTTGGTCACAGTTTTCAAGTTGGACCTGGGGGTCAGTTCAAAGCCTCAGCATTTGCACTGTGCTCATTCAGTGGAGTCGTGGAATTAGACTACTGCTCTTTTACCAGCTGGACAAGTTTTTCCTCTTTTAGTGGTTCCTGTGTGACCTCCTGAAATGGTTCTAGACTTGCGAAATTGGTGGCTCCAGAGTCTGCAGGTTCAGTGTCCGTGAGTTTGCATGTGACAGCAATTGCACATCACAAATTCTCCCACCCATCAGTAAAGCAGGAATGCTCCAAGCCAAGACTCTTTTTCAAACTGAGTCTTGACAAGCTCCTAAGTATCTGGAACTCCCAAAGCCCTTTTGAGTTGTAGGTGTGTCAAAAGTGTGTTTAGAACTGTTTGTTAGAAATTCATTGTATGAAGCCTGTCTGTTGTGTGCCAGCATCACTTGGGTATGTTTTAGACTATTCATAAAATGAAAATAATTTTTAGTCTGGCCATGTGGAAAGTTAAGTTCTAAACTCTAAGCCTATAAACATTACTTAAAAATGAGAAAGTAAGCATTTGGGAGCTTGCCTGATTATGTATCTCTGGGCCTTGCAGTTTCTTGAGGTAATTTCCTGAGCTGCAGGAAGTTAAAGATCTGGCTCAATACTCAATAATGCCTGCCTCCAGAGCATTGTGTTAAGAGCCTTATTATGTGCTGGTCTTTTGTTTATGTGAGAAAGGGTTGGTGTGTTTTTGTTGGTTTTTTTTTTTGACTGACACTGAATGCATACAAAATTTCGAAGTAAATCCCAGGAACCTGTTAAGTATGTGCTAATTTAGGGATGTCTTTCATGTTGAGTGACTGGAGCGTGAAATGATGCCAATGACCTACACTTGAATGTATTTGCTAATGAATTTTTGGTTGAGAGGGATGCTGATCCTTCTGTCTGTTTACCTTCTTGCTTTCAGAGACTTTTATCCGGTTGACAGTGGTGAACTTCTGCCTGTAGTGTTTTGTAAGCCATAAGTCTGTTCTGGTACTGCACGTGAGAGGTTTTGTTGTGGTAGAGTGTTAGAGAGGGAGCATTTATGCTGTCAGTTCAGAAGTCATGCTTCCATGGCTGATTTGTTAAGCTGGTGAATACAGAGCAGTGGTCTTCCAAGCAGGCAAAGATTACAGAGATTTCAGCATTTTAAACTCTATTTGCAAGGCATTTCTATGTCTTATGAGGTGCTACTTCCAGATTATGTGAATAATATTCCTACAGTTTTTTTTTGTTTTTAGTAAGATAAGTGAGATGTCTTCTTGGAGGTAGTACATCTGTCATGAAATATATCCATTACTAGTGCACTTTTCAAGTCTCTGTAGCATCTGAGCAGACAAACTTAGAGAGTACAGCAAGTATGTGTTTCATGTATCAATTGCCTGCTGAAGAGAATATCTCAGCTTGGGTATTCTGACATGTTTAATATTTAAGATTTTGGTACACCTGACCATCTGTTCCTTTAGTTACTTGAGGGTTGTCAGAGCACAACTAGCCTTTTTTGGCACTGAGCAGGCTGAAACAAATTTGTTGCTCAGGAGTACATGCTAGTGAGAATCTTCAGAATTTAGGTGTCACTTGCTGTTAAAGTTTGGGTTTTATTGCATCAAATGTCTTCCATGCCATGCATCGATCAATTGTGGTTTCAAGAACGATAGTATTTTCTGTTTGGTTGGGAGTTTTCTTTCCCCCCAGCCCTTCTCTGGATATCTGATGTTGACATAGTCAGTATTGAGATATTTGACTTCCTTACCCTCTGAATGGTGTGTTTATGTCTGTGTACATATGTAACATAAAAAATAATTCAGATAACCGTATGAGGTTTTGGATTATGGATTAAGGAAGAAAGAAAAAGCAGTAATATTCACTGCTTTATTTAGAAAAAAATAATTCTGGCCAATGAAAAGTTGTAAGTTCATGTAAGGTCAAGTTTGATATTGTACTGACATCTGTGTTGAGTGTGCTCTTAATTGATTCCTTTGTTTCTGCAGATGACATTCGCTGCTACTTTGGTGAAACCATTGCTCTCTACTTTGGCTTCTTAGAATACTTCACATTTGCTTTGATCCCAATGGCTGTCATTGGCATTCCCTACTACGTGTTTGCGTGGGAGGACTACGACAAGTACGTGATGTTTGCCACGTTCAACCTGCTGTGGTCCACGGTGATCCTGGAAGTTTGGAAGCGGATTTGCGCCGTCCTGACGTACCGCTGGGGGACACTGCTGATGAAGAGACAGTTTGAAGAACCCAGACCAGGCTTCCATGGTGTCCTGGGCATCAACCCCGTCACTGGGAGGGAGGAACCAGTGTACTCGAGTATTAAGAGGCAGTTACGGATTTATCTGGTGTCCTTGCCCTTTGTGTGCCTTTGCCTCTACTTCTCGCTGTACGTGATGATGATTTACTTTGACTTGGAGCAGTGGGCTCTGGATTACCACCAAGAGAATGAGTCAAACCTCAGCAGCTTGATGCTGTATGTGCCCAGTATCATCTATGCTGTTGTGATTGAGATTATGAACCGCATCTATCGGTATGCTGCTGAATTCTTGACATCATGGGGTAAGAAAGTTGCTTATTCTTCTTCCTTCAAGTTAGAATCCCTCATACTTAGTTTCTTTGTAGAATACATTACTGTAAGCTCTTGTTCGACAGAATGCTAAAGAAATTTCCTGAAGTAGTTTTAGGGTAAAAGACGTGGCCATTTTAACTTCTTATATTTTGAGTGTTCTGAGGTTTCAGTTTCATATTTGATTTAATTTGGTCTGAGTCTGACATGCCATCAGAAGGGGTGATCCTGCCTCCTCCTCAGCCTCTCCCTGCCTTTGGTGCAGAAGTTCCCTTACCCTGCTTTAGCTCTCTGTTTGGCTGTATCAGCCATAATGCTGGCAACAGGGACAAGGTGAAAGCACGAGGATAAGAGCTCAGAGGGGGATGGATGGCAGGAAGGACTCTTCTGGAAAGTTGCACCCACAACCTGAGTTTGCTGAGATTGTTTTAGTCTAGTCATGCATCTGTGCAGAGGGCAGAGGCACTGAGCTAATGGAACCAAATCTAAAACCACCTAGATGACATGTGAGAGTGTTTATGTATAACACATATATGATAAGCACTGGGTTTTCCCATCCCTATCAAAATGTGTTTCTCTGGGCACTCTCAGAAGAGGAGGACTGTTACAGTAGATTACCTTTTTTTCCCCTTGTGTGTATGACTTATTTAACGGATTGGGCCTTGTGTTTTGTAACCTGGCATAAGGATAGTGAAGTGCTACTGTTTATTTTGAATTTTAGCACTTCTACAGACGTGTGCAGTCACTTTCAGACAAAGGTAATAGATGAAGCTAATGGAGAATTAACTGCTTTGTGTAGCTCCATATGGCTTGCATTTGCAAGACAGAATCCAGATTACTAAAGCGGGAGACCCAGCAAATTAACAGAAGAAAGATAAAGCAAAAGGGAGATTGATGCAGAATAAAAAGAGGTGTTGAAATAGGGGTTGGTTATGCTTGCCAAAATGATTTGCTCAGCAAATTCAACCTGACAGCCACGATAGTGAAAGCAAGCAATTTCTCGATTTCTTTATGACTGTTCAAGGTTTTTATTTAAATAATGAGCTTAAAATTCATCTCTAGGGCTCAGCTGACTGTTTCGTTTCATCGTCTTTACTATACTGCAAGAAAAAGCATTTCTGCAAAATACCCAGTTATGTTGATCAGATAGACTAAAATGTCTTTAGGTACCTCAAGGGGTTTTTTTTAACCCAGATATTTTGGTTTTAAGCTGATGTTTCATATACAGCTGAGATAGTATTTATGTAACCTGCTACACTGACAGCTTGTGCCTTTTCTGTGTTTATGCTGCCATGCTCTGAATAGGCTGAAAAGCTCATCTGGCTGTCCTACCTTCCCACCCACCTGGCATATTTTCAGATAATATCTGACTTAAACAGCTAAGCTGCCAAAGCATGGGAAACAATCTGGAGTATTTTAAGCACCCCTCTCGCACCCATTTATCATGAAAGCTGATGGGGTAGTGCAAGCTAAAAGTAAAAGTTGCATTCAGTCACCTGAGTGCATTTTCCACATGTCAGGCCTAACTTCATGCTCCTGTCAGAGTGGGACTGCACTGTTCTGTCCTGAGCAAGGTCTGTGGGTGATGGTGTCTCCTTTCAGCCTTGTTGACACAACACGTGCTGGTGTGCTGCCTTCTCAGTTACTGCTTAGCCAGGGCTTTAAAGCTACAGCCTGACAAAATAGCAGAAAGAAATTAAAAATCTGTCATTCGCTTCCCTTTTCTCCCCTCTAGTAAAACAGCCTTCCTGAAACATCAGGTTCTGACAGTTCAACTTGCTTGAACTGAAAAATCTCAATTTAGAATGAGCAACGCATCTGTTGAACTTCACATACTCTAGTCTTGCTTTAGAGTGTAGGGTTTGATCTAAATTCCTTGGAGATGGATGGGATATTTCTGTGAGCATTTACTGGTTTTGAAGCAAATTTGGTATTCTTACTTTTCGTAATATATTCCCATTAGTCTTGCATTAGTTTTCAGCCAAAGAACAATCAATAATGAGACAAAACAGATTTTGTTAAGTGTTAAAGAGCGATGGATGTTTTTTCTCTTATAAAACAGCTCTTCAGAGTAAGAAATATATAAAAGGAAAAACTCCTGCAGTAGGAAAAAATACCAGAGTTGTCGTCAAAAATATGTATGATAACATTGTGCATCAGATTAGCTTCATAGATTGTGAGGTACAGGTACAGTATAAATTCTTTTTACCATAAAGTGGTGGAATAATAAACTATTAGATAAGTAATTTTCATGTAGAGGAAAATCATCTGTTTACTCTTTGTATAACAATGTCTAGTACGTGATAGGAGCTTCTGCTGTTTAGTAATTAATAATTTTGTTGATATTTTAGAAAATCACAGGCTGGAGTCTTCATATCAGAATCACTTAATTCTGAAGGTTTTAGTGGTAAGTATGTTGTATAAGCAGCTTTTAAGATTACTTAAAAGGACAGCTTGTCATGTTTTTTATTAGTGCTTTCCTAGCATTATCTCACTGACCTACAGATTTGCCCAAGGTCAAATATTAGCACAAATATCAGAGTAAACAAGATTTCTGTTGTGATTGAAGTAACTGCCTGTCTGTTTTAGATGCCTCTATTTGCAGTGGAGAGGCATCAAATTTTTATTTGTATTCATTTGTTCTTTTTATTTGTACTCATTTGTTATTTCATTAGGATTCGTATGTGTACATTTTTCTGTTAATTGGTGTGGCCCTGTCTTCAACTGGGAACTGTTCTGTTCAATTTTTGCATGATTTTATGGTAAACCATATTTTAAAGAGTTCATGTATTAACTTTGACTTACACTAACATTCAGACAACCAGTCAGAGGAGCCTGAAGATATCTGTCCATCAGTCTGCTCCTGTGCAGTTCATAGTATATACTCATCTATTTAGTTTATTAATCTTCTCCTTTCCATTTTGAGAAGATCATTTAAGTTTCTTCCAGAGTTTCCTATTTATTTCCTTCAGCATATTTTTTGTGTGTGTTTATTTGGGGTTTATTTTGTTGATTTGTTTTTGGGTTTTTTTTGTGTTAAATCTGCATGTTATCCATCTGTTACTGGTAACCTCCAGAACCAAAACTCTTGTACATATCACTTATTGCTTTGTCTCTGCCTTTCTCAAAAAACTTAGATCCATTTCTTTTTCCCCATAGGGTATTTATACAAAATAATTTTAAAAATTATGAAATCTCAAGCGTAAGTTTTCCTGTTTTCATTCTCACTCTGTGAATGGCTCTCTGCACTCCCAATATTATCTGTGTTGTTCCTGAGCTCCAAAACAGGAGCTGCAGCACTGATAGCAAGTAGGAAACTTCAGAGTTTGATCATGATTTTTCAAGTACAATACTGTGATTATGTCTCATTTTAGAAGTAGGGAATATTTTTCTTGGTCATAAAACCTTTTGAAATGATTAAACATAAAGCCCAACTAACATATACCAAGGAACAGTTGTACAGATTGAAGGATATATCATCCAACACGCATATTTTGGTAAAGTATTTCTTAAAAAAAAGTCATTTCTCTAAATTAAGATCAATATGTCCCTTTTATAGTGTTATCTCTGGAGAAATTTCCAAACAGGAGGTGGTGTGTTTTTAATGTCCACATTTCATAACTCAGTTGTAGTTTTCTTTGTATGCTTTGCTTTGGGAAAGCATTAAGCCTGGTAAGTGAAAATCTGAGGAAGACCAATGTTGAAAACGTGTATTTTCTGACCTAAGGCTTAAAAACGATGAAGAAAATTGTAATCAGCAGTTTACATCTTCATGGAAGTAATTTAGTCAAGCTGACTGTTGTTAGATGGTGTTTTACATCTGAACTTTCGCTTGAGTACTAAACACAGATATTTTTATTTGCAGTTCAACTTCTTAAATTGTTTTGCATCCCTCTTCTACATTGCCTTTGTGCTGTTTGATATGAAGCTTTTGAGGCAGGTGAGTTCCAGGAACATCTTAAGAATGTTGAGGAATCTAGGAAAATAAAGGATTGATTGAAAGAGAACTTTAGTGATTAATTTCATTCTAAAACATTAACTTGACCATATATTTCACATATATTTTCGTAGAAATCCAGCTTCCATATTTCAGTTCCCCTAACACTATTGCAGAATCATAACAGAGTAGGGTAGTTCTTTTCCTCTGTATAAATGAGGAACTGTTTTCAAATAAGTTGATTATTCCCTCACACAGATGATACTGGGAAATTTTAATTTCCTCTTTATTTCCTTTTATGTTAGAAGATGTTTTTCTCTGTAGTGTTCTTAATGAGAGACTCTTGAGGATAGGGTCGTGATTAAGTTTATAACTATAGTGAGGATCTGAGAATAAATAAAAGCAAAAATAATTTGTAGTTGGTATTTGAAATCAACTTTCTGCTGTTATTATCTTTTCCACTCAAATGCATCAAAATTGGGTATAAGGAAAATATTTTTCCTCTAAACATAATGAGGATTACAACAAGAACTTCAGTTCAAGACCTCTGTTCCTCTAAAGTGGTCTCTAGCTAAACACTTGACATATCTATACCAGGCATGACATTCATGACATTTCCTCTACTTTCAGGTAAAATCAAGAAGAATAAAACATAGGAAAAAGTTCATTCTTTAGCTCTGTGATTGTCATTGGCATAAATTAAATATGCATTACCCTTCATTGTTTTTGGTGTACTGTTTCCAAGATACATGCAGTTCCACAAAATATTTAGACAACTAACCCCTGCTTAGTCCTTTTCAGCACCCAGCAAAGAATGGGAACTAGAGCATCTCTGTCATATGCTATTGCTGGGTTGATTAGGCTGGCCTTTTTTCTCATGGTATAATAACCTACAGTGTTACTAGGACACATAGACTTGCAAATGATTGTAGATTAATCACAGTTTTATTATTTTTTATTTCTTTTTTTTAAACTTAAGAGCTTGGCCACTTTGCTGATAACTTCTCAGATCCTCAACCAGTTTGCAGAATCCTTGCTTCCTTACTGGCTCCAAAAGAGGTACAACAGGAGGATGAAGAAACGCATGTGCTCTCAGAAAACTGATATGGACCTGTCATTAGCTGAACAAGTCAACATGGAGAAAGAAATGGGAACTTACTTGGTATGTTCTACTGCTGTAAAAGAGTTAAATTTTCTGGGCTATAGTTGATGAAGGCATCTGTCACAATAACAACACTAAAGAAGGACACGGACACCTCCTGGTCTGTGTTTGCAAGGAACAAACTGCGGGCAGACCCCTGCCCATCTTCATTTTATATGTGTCTTATAAACCACTGTGGATTGGAGGAGACAAAGGGCCTCCCCTCAATCACACTGGTCAAAGGAAATGTCCATCAAACTTCTGTGCCCAGCAGAAAGGAATGTAAATAAAAATATACCATTACAATAACATGGCTATGTTTACAGAGAATGTGTAAGAACTAGTTAAAAAAGAATGATAACATCCAGAACTGCAAAACTCAGGGCAACAGCCATCAGCCAAGGCAAACAAAAATATTTCTGGCTGTCTGGCCTGGCAGCTTATTTCCAGCTTCATCAGTTTTGCTGGTAGTATTGTTTATGCAGCTGTATGATATGGACTAGATTATCTCAAGGGTCCCTTCCAATCTAGCTTATTCTGTGATTCTGTATCCTGGATCA
Source organism: Climacteris rufus (assembly GCA_013398175.1). Lineage (NCBI taxonomy): Eukaryota > Metazoa > Chordata > Aves > Passeriformes > Climacteridae > Climacteris > Climacteris rufus. Next base: position 560,071 of record VZRZ01007521.1, on the reverse strand, counting down.
GGAAGTGGATACAGTGCAGGATCCCTGTGCAGTCCCCAGAATGAAGGGGAAAGAATGAACAGCTGTATTTGGAGTTACCCAACCCAATATCACTGCAAAGACGTATTTGTGTAATATGCCCTTAATCTCCAAGGGTAACCCGAAGGTTACCAGGATGAGTAGGCTGGTGGAGGAAAGAGGGAAGTTGTTTCTGGTTTGGTTTGGTTTGGTTTTGCAGTGACATTAGTTTAAATAGTCAGCTAAACTAGAGCCTGGGAGAGAGCACTCATGTCTGGATGGGACCAGAAATGGAGAGGACAGAAGAAACCAGCTTGTCAAAGCAGTAGTCCTGCTGGAAGCTCTTGGTTCTTGAAACCACAGCCTTGGTATTCACTGTCTTTCTGGTTGTGTTCCTGACCACCTTCTACCCAGTATAATTTTTAATTGCATTTAGCAGACTTCATGGAATTAATTGCTTGGCAATTCTAAAGGAATTGACAAAGTGCAAATCAATGTGTGTGTGTGGCTGACAACTTGCTTGACCAGATGCTGCAAGCATAGTCACAAGAGTCTTAATACTGTAGGATATTTTTACAGAATTATAAATACATGTAGATAGCATACCTTTTATGTAAAAGGTAGACAGTTTGAAATTTGGTATGAATTCCAGGGTCCTCTCTCCCTGCATAAAGTGCCATGAAGTGGGAAGAGAAAGGAATACCACCTTTACAGCTGGAAGGTGTACAAATGCATTCCTGTGTGAAGGTTGGTATTTTCTGTGTGTGAGAGAGGGAGGTAGATTTAGCCAGCATGTCTGCCTTTCAGAGCAGAAGTGCCTGTGTTAGTGCCTGAACTGGTGAATCAGCACAGTCCAGCACTGCCCCTGCACATCAGCCAGTGCAGCTCCCAAAGTTGTGTCAGCGTCAGGCCTGACCAAATAAGCTCTGCCTCCTAGACCCGAGCTGACTTCTGATTCTCAGCTGTCACATACAAAGCCTGTGTGGTGTCTTTGAGTCACATTGCCCAGAGCTTCTTGTGCAGAGCTGGATCAAATGAATCTGCACCTGTTGTACCCTTATGTCCTGAACAGTTCTCCATGGGGACCCAAGGGGTCAGTTGTAAGGTTAGGACTTTGCCTTGGATGAGAGCACTGCTAACCTCAGTTTCAGTTCTAGGTACTATGTACTCAAGACCTTAATTTTATATTCAGTCTAAAGATGATTATTTTGCTGTGCTTGTGAACAAACGGTATTAGACCACTGGTTTGTTTGCAAGCAGTGAGCTGTCAGCAGGCAAGAATATTTCTAAAATTAAAACTGTCACAAGGGGGAAGCATTTGACTGTTTAGTAACTGAGGAGCCTTGACAGAATTCTGTGTTTCAGGCTCTTTTGTTTTCCTTCTTTCTTTCACATATTCTTCAATATTTAGTTCTCTATTTTTTTTGTCATTATCTCTCACTTTTCAAATATCCAACTCTTAACCATGTTTAAGAGTTAAGAACATCCTGCAATAATTTTTAATTCTAATTTTTATAATTTCTGCTTCACTCTTCTAGTTAATTTTCTCCCTGAATTTCTTTCTTGGTTTTATTTCCTTGATGCTGTAGCTGATCTCGTGGCTGCCAATGGCACAGTTAAAGATTTCTGTGACATCGTATTAGACTCCTGTTTTCCTACATAAAGTTTCATAAATTGAGTAAGAAAAAAACTTATTTACTTCATACTCTGCTGCTCTAAAAGTCAATAGGTATTGGGCAAGCAAATGAGAAGAAAGGTGTGAGGAAGCAGTGGGAATACTGTGCAGTTACCAGGAGGAGGAGCACAAAGGAAAGTATTGCTTTCTCTGCCTGCAATGATTGTTTGACAAAGTGATAGGAGTAACAGATGTGTGGCTGCCACTCCAGTGAGTGTTCCTGCACAAGTGTCCCTAAGGAAGACCTTCATAAAATTTTAGAGTTTGTACAGAATGTTTCTGAGGAAAAATCTTAATGGCTTTAACAGTTAGGTAGCTCTTCCTGGTCTGGCCAGCAGATTGGTTTGTGAGACCCAAATATAATGTGCAACTTAAAAATGAGCTCAAGTGAAAAATGCAGCTGTTGAGTGCCTTATGTTGATTTCTGAGCTTGCAGGTTTCTGCTGCCTCTGTTTCCTAGGGGGAAAAAAGCACTAGGTGTTGCAGAGGGTAGTCAGTTTAACAGCTCTAATGGGAAAAAAAGTGTGGATAGCCACCTGTCTGATGCATGGAGCCAAAACCGCTTTTGTGTGGTTCCTGTAATAATCTCAGTTACTGTCAAGTCTTCATGATTTCAATTTTGAGAGAGAGGGCAATAGGCGTGTCTGTGTAAATACAAGATAGCTAGATCCCAGTTTAATCTTTTTGTGGTATTTCACCATCCTTGGTTTATAAGCACTTTTTCTTTAAAAGTAGTTGGTTTGGTTCTTCCATAAAAACACTGCAATTGTAGGAAACTATTATAAATACTAGAAATACTGCTGCAAAGATATGATCACCTACATGTGAATCCTTAGTCGGCATTTAAGTACCCATATTCTTAATTTAAAGATCAGGTGATAGACCTACTGGGATTTGTTAAAATAGGGGGTTTTGTTTGCCCTAATTGTCCTTTCATACGTCAGTGCTGCATTGTTCCATTTCAGCCTTCAAGTGGGCCACTTACTCTGTCCTACTAATTTTGAAATAAACAAGCAGAAATTCCAGAAAAGAGTTGCCTATCTACCAACCTGCCCTTCTGGCTAGATCTTTCATGGACAGTGTGAAATACAGGACTTCTATTGCCACAGTGCTCTTAGGAGAATGTTCTGCCAGTTTAAAGGCATGGTGCTGTTCTTCTGTTCCCCACTGTTCCTTCTGTTACTGTTTAACTGAGATACTCAGGAACATGAATAGGATGGATGTGTTTATACAGTTATTTCATGTAATAAAAAGTGTGACTTGCAGAAAATGCATTAAGCAGAAGGGAAAACCTGTGCCTTCCCTTATAAGAAATTTTTAGTAATTGAATAATTGCAAATTAATTAGATTTTAAAATTGTTGTTTGCTATCAACAGTCATTTCCAAACAACTGATTTAGGGTGAGGAAACGTTTACAACTGTGTTGTTATTTCTGTGTGTCTTAATTTTTTTTTTTTTTTAAAGTTGTTCTTATTTTTGGTCTGTTTTTCAGGGTACTTTTGATGATTACCTGGAGTTGTTCTTACAATTTGGCTATGTGAGTCTTTTCTCATGTGTTTATCCACTGGCAGCAGTCTTTGCAGTGCTGAACAATATCACAGAGATATACTCTGATGCCTTAAAGATGTGCAGAGTTTACAAGCGTCCATTTGCAGAACCCACAGCGAATATTGGTGTTTGGCAGGTAATTTTGGTGTCTTTTTTTCTATTCACTTGTTTAAAAGAGGTTTTAAGAGGAATATTTAAGCTGTGTGTTTGGTCCATGAGCCACTTTGAAGTTCACTATGTACTTTGTTCTTTTCAGTGCCTTGGAATATTCAACTATATATCCAAGTGATATTTTTGGTAGGGTTTTTGACCTCATGTCTTCCATTTGCCTTGGAAAAGAAAACAAATCTTTCCTTTAGTTCTTGTATATGTATTGTACTCCTGTTGCAACTGCAACAAAGCAAAGCTTTCAGATGCTGCCCAGTACTCTTTGTAGCCTGTATTTTAGAAATTGTAACATCTGATGCAATCTCAGAAGTATGGAACTCAGAAGGGATTAAAAAAAAACGGAAGAATAGGTAAGTCATGGGATTCCTGAGCCATGGTTGACTTGTGCCCTTGTGATTACTGGTACTCAAGCTGACTAATTTTAAAATAACCTGGATCTGTGAGCAGGAGTTGGAACTCCCTGCACAGCCTGAACACTGTAGTCTATCTAAACAATTTCATGGTAATAGGACTGGGTTGAGGATTTTCTGGTCTCTGTTGTTTGCCCATGCAATCACGCTGGCACCAGCTATTTTGGAGTGTGTTGAGTGTGCTGCATCAGTGAACTGATCCTGACCAGAGCTTTCTGGAGTGAGTAAGTTGCATCCAGAAACTTTAGCATTCCCTACTAGCAGTGGCTTGATAAGGTAGTGTGAAGTTGGTTGGGGGACATTTCTAGGGGATGATCCATATTCTAGTTTTATTTATCAGGTTTTCTAGTGGTGTGTAATGGAGACAAAGGGCACAATGAACTAATGGATTATTTAATTTGGAGGGGTTATAAATGTTATCAAATGAAGTAAATGAGAGGTGAGAAATGAAATCATGAAACCTCAAGTGAAACATTAACTATAAAAACATGCAAACCAAGGATTCTGAGCAATGTTTATTAGACATGTATGTAGATACTAATGAAGTGGATTTACAGGTGAAGTGTTTTAATAATGTCATTAAAATGTGTGAATTATATATAATCTGATGGCATTTTAACATGAAGTGTGGTTCTTTAGTCCAAATCTGTGCTGCCAAAATACCACCAAAATAGTCAGGCTGTGGTTATAAGTCACAAGCACAGCTCCAGGTATATTACTAGCATTTGGTTTTGCTAGAATAATTTGTTTCAATCAAGGGAGTAGGCTGAAAAAATTATAACACTACTGGTACAGTAATCTTACTTCATGGTGTCATTTTTTAACTAATAGCAGAAATGAATCCGCTTTGTGAATTAAAAATAATAACTACATTTTCAAGTAATCTGTTTTATGTGGGAAATTAGAGCATTTTCTGGAAGATTTCTGGTAAGGGAATACAAGAATTATTTTATCAGGTGAGCTGAGTCACTAGTTTCTTGTCAAGGAGAAATTTATTTCTGCTAATTCATTGTGACAGTTGCTACAATCCTATGTCAGTCTTTCTCATTCCATACAGGACCTTCGAATAAATAAGCATTATACTGCAAATGTAATTGTTAAGCTGTATTAATATTTTCTCTTAGGCTTGTGCTGTTGCATGTGTTTAAATGTAAATATTTCAACAAATCTCAACTGGTGGTGATTTTAGAACAGGCATTCTGAACCATCCTTACCTTTTCCTATTACTTAACATTCAGACAAAACCACCAATGCCAATAGGACTATTAGTTCCACCAATACCTTTAGGACTATTAGTTCCTTGAGGAATTTTGCAAATTTTCCTTTATCCTGAAATAAATTTGTTTAGGAGTACAACTGTAGATGAGTATGTACACTTTTATGTGTGAGGTTACAACCTTGTTATGGTCTTGTTAAGCTGATGAAGTCTGGACTGCTTGCCAAACAAGTCTTATGCCATAGAATTCAAAAGATGAAGGAAAATAAAAGTTAAACTAATGGCTCTTCTGAGGCTTTAATGAAGAGAGAGGTGTCGTCCAGAGCGATTTGGGGAGTAGTAAATTAAAGGTAACAGTGATAACTGTAAATATATTTGTATTTTATTTCAGTTGGCTTTTGAAACTATGAGTGTAATATCAGTTGTTACTAACTGTATACTGATTGGAATGTCTCCACAAGTGGATGCCCTTTTCCCAGACTCAAAAATGGACCTTGTTCTCACTGTGGCACTGGTAGAGGTAAGTCTGCCTTCAAACAACACGTTTTAGCAAGTCACACAAACACAAGTGAAAACGATAGCAGGAAGTAGATATTAGGAGGAAATTCAGTTTTCCCTATCAAGGAAGTGTTTCTAAGTCTTGCTTTTTGATTTCTTTCACTACTGTGTTTTCATGTACTGTGAATGCTGTTGCCATACTTTCCCATGCATTCCCAAAATAACTGTGTGTTTGTTGCTTCATGTTCTTCAAGTATTTAGTAGTGCTATTTCAAGAACCAAAATAATCACATTTTTGTGAACTGGTTATTTCTCTGTTTGGGTTGTGACCCCAGCATATCTTAAAATGACTTCCTACATAATCTTTATGGGCATATCCTGCAAGGCTTATCTGAAACAACTGTGTGTCATGACTGTAAATGTTAGTGATTGTAACAGCATTTGGGTTTAATCTTCTCCTAATTCCATGTAGTAAGCCCGTCAGTGTCATTCTTTCTCAGACTTGGAGGGATGACCAGGCATTTTATATAACTGAAGTGGCAAGACTTTGCCCTTATAAATCTTTCCTTCAGAGCTTTCTTGTATTGCATTGTCCTGACTTGTATCATTATGCTATTTTAGCTTTTAGAAACTCTGGATTTCTTTTCTCACGGCAAAAGGTCTGAATTGTGTATGTGTAGCTATTAAAGTCCATCACCTTACAGAGGTGCATCAAGAGCATATATTGCTTTGTTTTTCTTTTTACAGGAATTAAGTGTTATGCAGTCAATTATGAGCTTGCTTTGAGTTTTATTTTCCAAGCCTTATGGTTTGCAGAGTTAACTGTAAATATGAATCATGTTGACTGGTTTGCTGAAGTTTGAGTCTACAGGCAGCCTGAGATACTCTATTATGCCTGTGTGAACATTTACATTAAGCTAAGTGAGGTGTTTTAATATAAAACTAATTTAGCAAATTAAATGTAATAGTTAATTACTGGTCAACGTATCTAGAGAGATCATATTGTGAAAACTGGATGAGTAGATGTGAGCAGTATGGATTTCTGGCAGCTTAGAGATGGGACTGTTTTTGCCTTTGCTTGCTATGTATTATCCCTTTATCTGTTTAAACGTGAAACTGGCTATTTGATCTCTAGGTGGACCTCTGTTTCTTGGTAGGCCATAGGAGAATACCAGCATTTTTCTCTGAATTTAAATTCTGCTTATATGCACCCCTTTAGGGAAGAGGAATTGCAGCATAATGATTAGGTAGCTCTTGGAACTCCTTCTTAACATTGTACCCTAAGTCATCTATAAATGCTGTGGAAGGGGAGATTGAGAAAACAAAGGGAAGAAGTTTGGAGGAAAAAGGCAAATCAGTACTGAGGGGAGGAGAGGGAAAAAATGTTTACATAGAGAAGCAAGTTTGGTGAAGACCACCAGTCTATAATCAACATTGTATGAAAGGGCTGTTGGAGGCTAATGCTGGATAAGCCAAAGGAAAGGAAAGGTAATCATTTGGTTAAAGAAAAGTCAAGTTTGCTCTTACTAGTCTTAATTAAAAAAATCCAAAACAACTGAAGAAGCCGTAATTCACTGGTCAGAGAAGGTGTATTTTAAAAATTTTTTATCAGAAGTATCCAGTATGCTTGATGATTTTCAATATACTAGTCTGACTTTTTTTTTTGGTGGTAGTTTTTCTGTTATTACCAGCTATTTATTGTCTGAGAAAACAGAGATACAAAACCAACATGTGTTTTACAGTATCTCTGTAGCATAACAAGCCACATGATTTTTTGGAATGTTGTTGGCTATAAACAGTTCCAGAACTCGCCAATATGAAATGTAAGACTTTTGCAGTTTCTGTAAGGACACTCCTTCAGTACATTTTTAAACAATATTTAAGAACTTAATAGGTGTGGGGGTTTTGTTTGTTTCTTTGTTTTAGTGTTTTTAAAGAAAGAGAATAGGTCAGGTCGTACAATATTGCAAAAAGTTTAATAATGCAGGTTTTGAACTTTCTGGAGTTCAGAAGAGTTGTCCAAGGTGAAGCACATTTTATACAGAAATTTAATTTTAAAAACTGTATGAAAATGAACACATAAAAGAAGAGTTTTAATTCTGTTGGAGATGATTTCAATTGTGTTGCCAGTTAAACATCTTCTCACAGAAATAATTTTTTTCCAGAGGTTCTGTTCTACATATTTCAGGGTAAAACATTGATTACAAAAGGTTGAAAGAAGGGAGGATTACTAGATGCTCTGGGACTCTGAACAGCAGTAGTATAGATTTATGTCATCTGCAGGAGATGGGGATGTTTGGCTTTTGCTTCCTGGCTATTTATTCCCATCTTATCTGTGACACTGGGACTGTCTATTATCTGGTGCATGATGAAATGGATTAGGGAATTGATGTGGGAGAAGCTGACCCAGTTCACTGGGGAGCAGGGCAGAAGCAGCTGTGTGTGGAAGACAGGCAGTAGTGCTGTCATAGCTTTGTGCTGGATTAATTTGTGGGGCTTCTGCACCACTGAGCCTTTCTACTTTAAGTATTACTTAGTTCAGAAATCTTTCTGTAGACTACAGAAGAAGCATGAATCTCATGTATTGGCAGTATTCCCAGGCACCTTTATTTATTAATGATTAAACTCTGCATTTCATTTGTAAAGAAATATTCAGGAACAGAATATATCACATTAAACCTCTAGGACAAACCTTGTGCATGTAAAGTACATCAGTGTCTAGGTAGGGGAAAATTCAAATGTGTCAGTGTGTTGATAGAAAGTGTTTTAGATCACCTAGTGGAGATTCAGAAAAACATGGTACAGGTGAGTTATTTTACTTTCTGATGTTTGCTGCAAGTGAAGATGAGCATTTTACAGTGTATTTATGCTATTTTGACAGCATCTTGGCAGGCAGTTTGAAAATGTTAAGAGAGAAATTTCTCTGAGTTGGCTGTGTATGTTTTTCCATGTTATATTGATGGGGTAACCTACTTAAGTCTTAGCTCTTTTAAAGTATTTTAATCAGTTTTAAGTAACTGAGACTCCAGTTGAGTATTTATATAGCTGTTTGATGCAAAGTTAAACAGAAAAGCTCTGTTGCTGTCAAAGCCAAGCACAGGTATTAGCAATGTCCTGATTTTTTTTTTTTTCAAAAAAATGCTAGTGCTTTTTAATAATAAAAGTAATACTCTTTAAATGGGAACAGTTTATATGGGAACATTTAACACCACCCACTACTGAAGTAACAAAGAACTGTGTGATATTCTTGTAAGCATTCTTTACCCAGCCCCTGCAGATTTATGCAAAATGTTTTTTTCCATTAACAACTTTTAACTCTACTTCTGTCTACATTTTTGGTGTAAATATATATTATGTGAGTGAAGCAAGTGCTAGTTAGAATAGCAGAGAATAAAATATTAAAAATTTCAAAATAATGGGAAGCATTAAAATAACACAGTATAATAATATTTTTTGAAGTATTAAACCAGTGATTTTTTTTTTTTTTTTGAGCAGTTGACCTATTTTCATCAATTCAACATCTGCTTCCATGGCAACATGATTTGAACCAGGAGCAGAATGATGAAACTCCCCTCTTTTACTTATGGGTGGATGCTAACTGAGTGCAGGCAGTGCAGTTTTCAGACAGAAAGAAGTAGCTGAATGTCCTTAGAACAGGAAACAATAAATCCTTATTAGCATAATTTTGAAATAGTTATAATCCAGAGTGTGTTTAGTTATCCAGACTTTGTCATAGACACGTAATTCTGGTGTGAATTCAAGTGCAAAGTAGGACATTCCAAGCACGCATCTGTGCATGTGTGAAACTTCCCAATCACTTCTGACTTCCTACACTGATTTGAAACAAAAAAAAAAAGGAAATTACTCTGAAGAAATTCAGTGAATAGTTCGGGGAGTAGGTTAAAACAAGGTGTAACCTTAATTCTGCAGTGCTTTTTTGATTTTTCTTTGAAAATTATTGACAAAGAGTTTTGTTCCTCATGACTGTTTCTTTTTAATGTGGACTCCTGTAAATTCAAAGAATGCTAATTAAATCAATTTCAGGACTACTCTGAAAGCTGTGTTGGGGAAATCAGTTGTATATAGAAGTCTTAGCAGTGATTTTTGTTTTTAGCAGTATGGCACTAGGCGTGTTTTGAAGCAGTAGCTGTGAAATACAGCTTAGCATGAATGTCTCCTAGCCTCCAAAAGGAACTCGTGTATGCAGCACTGACTGGAGTAAACTAATGGAAAGGTTGTTTGCAGAAGTGCACTTAACCTGAATGTTCTACGTCACATCGAGGCATTTGGGAACTAGCTTGGAAATACTAATTAATAACTGAGGTCCCTCTAGGTCATAGTAGTATAAAATCTGACCTTATGGTCTAGAAATACGATTTTGGGAAGAATGTAATCAGCTCTGGTAGAGGTGAAGATGAGGACCTTCACATAGGGATAGGACTGGTGTATTTGTAGTAAACATGTCTTAAACAATTGGTCTGCATTGATTTAATTTTGTGGTGTCCTCACAAGGATTTGAAATAGATCTTCATGAGCATCACAGAAAAACCTGTATTGAAAAGTCAGTTCTGTAAGAAGTATGGAGTGGAATAAGGGAAGTAATCCCTTCTTAAGCTTTGTTTTTTTCTGGATGAGGAGGAATTGACGGCTGTTTATAAAAGGCTGGAAAGCAGGAATCACAGCGTGTTAATAAAGCTGATCCAAAATGAAAGTGGTTGAGAGTTGCCTAGTACACATCTGCTTTTCTCTAGAATTCCTTTTTATTCCTTACTATACTTCTTCATCAAAGGCCTCATTGTGTATAGTAGAAGCTCTTTGAACTTTTGCTGAACAATCTTAATGTAATGGTCCCAACACTCAGTCAGCTCAACAGTAAGCTTGACAGTTGCTTCTGAAATGATGTGCCAGAGAAACTGGGGAAAACTACCAGAGTCAAGCAATTTGGATTCTAGTAGATGACAAGGTATATTTATCATCTAGTTCTAGGCATCATCATACTTTGCATTCTACATAACCTTGAAAATTAGTAAATGTTGCATTCTGAGTGCAGTGGAAGATCTTTTGGATCCACTTTCAGAGCAAAAGCAATTTGAGGTGGATTGTTGTATCAAAATTAAAGTATTTTCCCTTTTTTCTCCTTTAAAATTTCTGAATTGTTTTGCAACATACTTGAGTGCAATCTGTTTTCTTCTGATAAAGTTGGGTAATTTTGTTTTTTACAAAGCAATTCTAGTTGGCTTACTTCCTGGCAGTTATGTACATGACTCCATTCTGGCAGGGTGGAAATGAGGCATGGTCCTCCATGGTACAGCGTTCCATATGTGTGGAGCAAATAGCTTTGTTTGCAAGGAACTCATGAGTGTGGGATTTAGAAGATATGCTAAATATACATTTATGTCATGGCCAACTTTACATAAAAAAGGAACTGGGAAAAAAGGCAGAAAAATAGGCTGTGTCAGCGTACACATGTGCACATTCTTTGACACTGGTGGAGTTATAAAAGTGCAAAAGTTGAACACAGCAGTTGTGCATAAAGCAATTTTTTTGCCAAATTATTTCAGTGTTAGTGACAGGTACTAATGTAGAATATAGGAGCTGCAGAAGTTCACATACGGAATCAGACAGCAGTGTCAGTTGGAAGGGATCTCTGCAGATTATTTGACCAAACCTTCTGCTGAAAGCAGGACCCTGGATTCAGTTCTTCATGTCCTTACCACGACAAGCTAAGACTTGAATACTTCCAGTGAGGGAAAATCAGCCACTTCTCTGGGCAGCCTCTTCCACATGAACTGTCTTCATGGCAAATAATTGTTTTTTGTCTTATTGGAAGAAAAAAATTCCTCTGGTGCAACTTATGGCTCATGACCTCTTATTCTTTCACTGTGCATCCTGGTGAAGCGAGTACCTCTGTCTTCCTGAAAACTGTTAGGCATTGGGATATGATTAGATCTTGCCCACCTTCCCAAGCCTGCTCTTCCCTAAGTACAGCAAATTGCGTTTTTTCAACCTGTGTTCTTATGTCAGGTTCTTCAGCCCTGTACATGGCCGTCCAGAAGGCCCCTCCAACTTTTCAGTGTCTGCTTTCCAAGCTGCCAGTGCCCCTTTTAAAACAAACAAGTGCTTTTTATGTAGGGTTATCTCTTTCTGCTTATTGCAGTGTGTATTCTTTCATTGTCTTCAATCTATTTGCTCTTTAATCAGAGAAAATAATTGTTGGGAGGATTGTGCAACTCTTTTTGCTTTCTTACTGCTGAAATATCTTTGGCAACAGTCTTGAGGTATCTGTCTGTCCGCGTGCTAGTTGTTTTCTGGGGCAGTGAGTTTTTTGCATACTGACATGCATGCATTTATACTGCATTTATAACCTGAGTAGTTTTTCAGTTTTCAGGTAAGGTAGAGTACTTAGTGGTAAATGTTTGATGTGTGGTTTAAATTTCTTTGTAATAGGTAAATGTACATGAAAAAATACTTGATTATTTACCTATAAGGAGTAAATATTAATTAGGGGGTTAAATATAAATCTTATATTAAAAAATGTTTTACGGTAAGGTACAAACCTTACTGACAACTTTATGGTTCATTTTTTTGGAAAACACTTGGCGATTTAATTCAGCAAGTATTTTATTTCAGTGAAACAGATATCCTGGCCAAGATCTATCTGTGCCTGCACTTGTGGTGAAAATAGGAAAACACTGAAAAATGGAAAAATGCACTTTATGCAAATTGTGTCATTATTTGGTTCATTGATGTATACATACATAAAATAATTTGGCAGCATTACTACTTCTGCATGTTAAAAAAGGTTAATCCAAAACACTGGTGATTTCAATTAACGTATTGTTTCTGTTCTAGAATACCTCTGCCTCAGCTGTGAAAATTTACTTAATATATATACATAAGAAATCGTATCTAAAAGTCCTCCTTTAAAAATCTAATATATATGTATTTATTTTTAATAAAATACAAAATTGATTTTTATATTCTTTGCTACACAGGCAAGCCACTGCAATTTGGTTTATTCCTATAATTAAAATTGTGAGACATAAAAATAGTTTGATATTTTAATTTCAAGCTGAAACTCTGGCAAAAAATTGACAGTAGTTGCTGAATAGCCTTGGTGTAGCACTTAATGGAAGCTTCTAAAGCTATAAAGACTTACATAAGGACTATGTCTAAAGACTTAACACATTCTACTGATTCTTCATTTTACTGTTTGACAACATTTTGAAAGTAAAAACTCAATTATTAGTGTATTTTGTATATGTTACTTTACAAAAGATTCTTGAAATTGTAGATTTAGTTTGAATCTGAAGTTAAGAAGTGCTTTAGATAAGTTACTCTTCTGAGTAACGGGAGCAGATTGTTCTCAGGGGGATTTTTCTGATCTTTCAGATATGGGGAAAGACTTACGGATTTGTCTGAATAAAATTTTATTAAAGTTTGCTGTATCAACAAACCTTCTGGAACCGTATCAATGAGGTTAAAAACAAATGCCAGCTTTGCTGGTTGTACATTACTACATATTACGTTTATTTCCAAAATTAAAATTTATCACAGATTTTTTTATTGCCATCTGCTGGTTCTATTGAGATAGTAATTCTTATTTAGTGTTGGTTTTTTTGCCATTTTGAATAATAAAGCTTAGTGCCGAAAGTGTGTCAGAATGAAAACAAACATCAGAAAATTCAAAGATCTAAGTAAATTGTGTTCCACAGCTTTCTGCTGTGTATAGAAATGAAAATGCATGTTAGCATTTATTCTTAAATAGTCCAGTGGATTTTTGAAAGTCTCAGGGCTTAAAGCAGTATTTTCCCATTTTCCTATTCGTGAGTAATTTTCATTTATTCCTCCTTATTTTGTATTCTTTACTCAAACCCTTCCATTTTCAGGTTCTCCATTTGCTATGTTCGAAATTGAGAAATAATCACATGAATAAATTAATTGTGCTCTTCAAACCGTGTACAAATACTGAAATGTGTTAAATGTGTGGGCATGTGTACTAATGTGTAGGAAGGGAAGAAACCATGGTATTGCTTCAGGTTTTTCAACCTTGATAGCTGAAGTGTGTTGATGTATTTTACTACTGTCTGCCCCAGCTGGAGCATTTTGACAGGAATTTTCATTCCTCACTGACACAATTCAGCATGTGGTTTTTATCTTTAAAGAAGACAGTGTACAAAGGATGGCTGAGCTAGGTGAGATCAGGGCTGTTTATAGGCCAGGATCCTTTCTGTAGCAGAGGCCGAGGGAAGAGTAAATTAGTACAGCCAACTATGTAGTCATGCTCTTTCAGAATTAATTCCCAGAATCTGATGATTTCCAGCGTAACCTTTCTCATGACTGAAAATGATCTGGTCAGAGCTGCCTGTGAAAGTGTGCAATGCTTTTATGTGATGGCATACCTACTTTTCCAAAAGAATTTGAATTATACTATAGTAAAGAGCAGCTTGCCACGGCTGTGTGGGTTCCAAGGCTGCGGAGAGCCCGCCGCGAGTGCTGGAAAGCGGCGCCCGCGGGGCGCTTCCCTCAGTCCCTCTCACAGGGACGTGGCGAGCCAGGAAGCCAATGCGCTGGAGTAGCGTCTCCACACCACGTGGAATAAGCACACCAGAGGCCAAGAGATAGAAAGGAGGGGCTTCCCTCCCTATGGAAGTCCAGGTTTAATGCGAACATGTACAGAAGGAAGAAAGCGTGGACGCGAACGGGCAATGCACTTTTAAGATGGAGGGAGCGAAGGCGGAGCGTTGACCAGAGCCAATCGCTGAGAGAACAGGCAGGACACGGCTTGACTGACAGGTCGCCAGCCCAGCGAGACCAGGGTCCGCCAGCACGTGAGCCACGGAGCCAGCGGCTCCTCGGTGTGTGCGGGGACACCAGGATCCTCTGCCGCTGTGGCCACCGGAGAGGGACAGCCTGGGCAGCGCTGAGGCGGCAGCCGCCTCAGCCATCCCAGCACAGGCCGGGGTTCTATGCTGCCATCTCCACCGGAGCACAGCAGCTCGCGCTCCGCCCCAGCACAGGCCTGCCCTGCCCGCCCGGGCAGTTCCAGCAGGATTGTGGCAGTTCCAGCAGGATTGTGGCGGTTCCGGCCGGATTGTGGCGGTTCCGGCAGGATTGTGGCGGTTCCCCAGGATTGTGGCGGTTCCGGCCGGATTGTGGCGGTTCCGGC
>VZRZ01007521.1:409164-544481 GCA_013398175.1 Climacteris rufus | reverse complement strand
GACAGGCACAGGCCAGATATGGCACCGCCCTGCCCAACCCTGCAGGGGTGGACCTGCCATGTCATGGGTACTGCAACAGCAACTAATGTTGATATACTCTTAGCTTCATATGTAATTCCCATATGTGTTAGTTCTACCCTGCATTTTCCTAGGTTTTCTCTGTGCTTTTTTTTCAGTTGTTTTTTCTGTCTGAGAAGGATTTTTGATTCTTAAGTTGGATTCTGCCAGTGTGAGTGTGACATTATAGTGAAAGTTAAGAGCACAGGAAGCTATGAGAAAACGCTGGAGATGTCTTAGTAGAAACAATGATAGCAGAAAGGTAATAATCTCTTGCTGTCAGCAGGGTGGTGGTAGGAACGGGGACATGCAAAGGTAACATACAAAGGTATCAGGTGCTAGTTAGCTGCAAGACCTAAACTTTCCGGAAGGGTCATATTGGGATTCCTTCAGTAAGAAGCAGAAATGGATGTGTCTGAGACCGTGCCATTCCTCGTGAATTACCATTATCTGGTAGATACGACTGCATTCTTAAACCATGCATGTATTAGGAAGGTTGGATGGGGGAGATATTTCTTAACTATGCTAATGCGTGCTTTAGAAGTGTCAACCTGGAAGAACAGCAGGAGAAGACCGACTAAGAATATTTTTTTTCTGTTTCTTCTGGGATTGTGCAAGAATGGCAAAGTGACAAAACTTCAAAAGGGAGGATGAATAGAGAGCAGATCTTTAAAGACGATTTCAAGACATTTTGAAGAACTCTGTAAGAATCAGACTTTCAGATCTCTTTAAAACCCACTTAGTTTAATATTTCCCACAAAGAAGTTTCCTTTAATGTGTAAATATTTCCAGCTTGAGCCTGAATACACTGAACACACTTCCTTTATGGCAGTTGGAAGCTGAGCGGCCAGACAAAAGCCAAGTTAATACCTATTAATATTAATTGTTTACTTTCCACTTGATTAGGATTAGTAATTGTTTAATGACAAGACAGAGAATGAACATTCAAAGCCTTCTTGCTTCACAGCCATTTCAAGACTGGCTTAGCATTTCATGAAGCTGAATTGTTTTGTTTTGTAAATAATGTATTAGTTTATTCTGTTAAATAATTTAAATAATTCTCTGCAAGTGCACTATCCATAGCTGCCAGCACAATCCTGAATAATGGCTTTTTCTAGGAATCTCTGAATAGGTACAGCTATAGGGCTAATATACCATATATCCATTACCTGTGATGCAGTGTGCAGTAGTGTTACTTTGTATTGTTCTTACTAGAAGCCTTCCTTTTTAGGGACTGAGGTTTTTCTCATCTCCAAAGTTTTTTATGATTTCTTTGTCTAACGTGGTATGTTTTGGTTGGCTTCTTTGGTTTTTAAACTGTGCAGCAGTGGAGAATAAATGCACTTTGTCATTGTATCCTCAGATGATTGAGAATGAAAATGGGTGGCTCTGGGCAGGTAAGGTAGAAGCTGCAGTGGGGAAAGAGGTGGAGAACAAGAAATTGGTAAAACTGACCACAAATAGAAGGAGAAAGCCAGTCATACACGTGTTGGAGCCTCTGCATTGTTGATTAGATGTAAACAGCTCTTTATAGATAGAGTCTTAATAGTATAGTATTGTTGCTCACATGTTTTCCAGTTATAAAATTAGAGAAGAATTTACTTTTATTAAAATTCTTTGCAATAACTTTTAACATTCTGGTTTGGAACGTTAAACCTGCTGGATCAACTTTGGTACTCATTTTGTTGAGTTTGTTACATTCCTGCTCGTTTTTTGTTTGCTTGCTTTGTTTTGTTTTTTTAAATGCCACCTGGCACACTTAAATGAAAACTGATTTTAGAACTCAAATTGTGCAAAAAAATGCAGTACTGGATTGAAAAGCTGTAGTAGAGAGTTTTTTTGGGGTTTTTAATAGTCTTTGTAAAAACATTTTGTTTTATTAAACATAAGCTGAAGATGGTCATGAGTCATGCTGAAAAGTAAATGTCAAAAGAAGTGGGGCTTAATTGCTTCATTTTTGCACTGAATTTTTTCCTTACCATGGAAGAAAATGTCAATCCAGATTTTCACTCTTCGGATCAGAAGAAATTAGTGGAATGATGTGTAATTTTCAAAGGAATTTTTCATTTGTTTTTCATTTTCTTTTTTCATTTATTCATTTATTTATCATTCATTCATTTATGTGTGCAAGCCACGAGGTGTGCTCCTGCTTTTGTCGTGCCTCAAACAGTCCTCTTGAAATCTTGGGAGATTCCTGATGCATGCCTATAATCAGCTAAATCTCTACAATGAATAATACAAAGGAGATGTTGCTGAGAATTTATAAACCCATAATATGTTTGATCAAGGGTAAGTTTAGTCAGAGGATTTGTTCTATGATGAAAAGTATGTGTGTGTGTTCCTGGTGTAGGGATTACAGATAAAGCAATGTCAAATAGAAGGGTATCTTTTATTAAACTTGAAATACAATTTGTGATACTGGAGTTTATCTGCATCTCTGTATTTTGGTGTTTTACCATTGAAAAACCTGAGGGAAACTTGCTTTAGAACCCAGTGCGATGAGAATAAGCAGTTTATTGCAGGAAGTGTTTAGATTTTTAGTCTTACAGCTTAGCAAACAGCTATTGAATTCAAGGGGGTTTTTTGTTTGTTTTTTGTTTTTTTTCTTCTAGCTTCTAGAAAGCTTTGTTTAAAAAAAGGATGGTATACTAGTAATAATTTGTAACAGACAAATTATGAATGCATCTTGAAGTATAGTATGTTGAAAAAAACCTGGAAGTATCAGTTCATTCTAACACAGGTTGCATTTGGCACTCCTGCTTCACTTCCTGTGTAATTTTAGGAACTGCAGGAGTAAGCAGGAGAAATACGAGTGTTAGTGTGATGTCTTTCCAGTGGTTTTGATGCCAGTTTAACGTAATAATTCTGGGGAAACTGTACATTATTGTAAAAAACAAAATGTGTATATAGGGAGGATTTATGAACTCCTTACCTGTGAATAAGGAGTCCACAAAGCAGACTGTAGAGTGTTCTGTCAGTGCTCCTGTTTCTGTTTCGCTCCCTGTAACTAGAGAAGACTAAAATGACTTCTAAATTCTGACTGCAGTCTGTCCTTTAAGAGTCAAAAGCACAGCCTGTAGTGAGAATGGGATGTGGCCATATTCCTCCCCAAGGAGACAGCAGGTGGAAAAGGGACACTGGTACCATGATGCTAATAACTTCATGACCTCATCTTCCATAAAATTGGAAGGTCCTGTCATGGCCAAATAAAACTGAGTGTGGGTGTGTCAGAAGGAATGAGTGGATTTGCCTCTTTAGGATTTCTAGTTATTTTGGTGCTTATCTTGGCAGCTATATGTAGCACAAAACATAACTGGTAATTTCCTAGCTAGTATTGAGACTGCAGATCTTTGCCAACTGCATGGTCATTGTATTGGTCTGACTAGAATTGCAAGTTCTGAATTTGCTGAATATGTGTAGAGCCTTATTCTGTTCTGTTTTTGTGAGTCTTGCAAGTTGCTCAGGCTTTCCAAGCAACCTCAGTTGCTGTGATGGTTGCACTAAGACCTCAGCTAGTCAGAGAAGTTAACAGTAATAGTTACTGAAGAAGAAATGTTAGGGGTGGACCTCCTCATAGGGGTGCTCTGTTACAGTAGTTTAATAATTTTATTCTGGTATAAATCTTCTAAATGAGAAGTTCCAAATACACTGAGTTTTTAGCCCGTTTTTCATGTCTCCTACCCTCCCTTCCTAACTGTTCTTGAAAGAGGAGTGGATAAAAATAATGGCAACTTGCTCTTCCTTCCCACCCTCCATGTAGATTAAACTTTGAGATCTATGGTATCTGTAGTTATGCAGTTTAAACACAAAATAATTTCTACAGGAATGGATCAAAAGCTGTATGTTGTAAAATGTCTTCTGAAGCTGAAGTGTAGGAGTATATACAGCTATATGATATATTTCTCAAATTTTAGCTAAGGAAGCTAAATGTAAAAATTGCCCTTCTAATAGAAACTGAACAAAAAGGTGGAGGGAATCCAGTTTCCTTTGCAATGTCACATTGTATTAATGATAGCACCTGCATTTTGCTTTGCTCAGCTTCCCTCTGAAGACATCAGAGCTGCAGAGATCTAGCAAATGATAGGATATGGTCTTGGAATCCATAGAAAGAGACAGATGTTTCTTTTTATCCCACAAAGTAATTGTGGCTAATATGTAAAATAAAAGCTGTATTGTGGATTCTTTTTTAAGTTTGGGGGAAGGCTTATAACTTTGCTGACTGTTTCAAATAAAAGATGCCTCCTGTCTTGCCATTTTCTGCCAGTGAATTGCCTGAAGACATTGTCTTGGTATAATTATGCTCATGGACTTCTCCTGGTTCAAAAGTGTCCTTATGCACGTGTATGCATTATGTAACACACAAGGGTAGCCTAAATATTTTGGCTAGTACCTCTCTGATGTGCTTTATATTACAGAATGTGGCTATGTTTGGAAAAGCAGTATCAAAAGCGTGGAGGGCTTGAGAGGGCTGCTTAGTGTTTTGGTGTGTACCTCAGAAATAGCTGCACTTTGGCAGGGTAGCACTGGAGTGTGCATCGGTCTCCCTCTGCTCCTGTTGACCCCATTTTTCATCAGGAGAAAACGAGGGTGGCTGTTGGAAGGTGGAGGAGCTGCAGGACGGTGTAAGAGCTCTGCCAGTCTGGCTGCTTGGGGAATGAAGATCCAAAGTGTTGTGTAGACCCTGCCTTCAGTTTAGCTTATCTAACTTTTCTCTACCTGCTCTGAACCAAGATCACGTAATCTTAACCAGCCCCAGGACATGTGAGATTGCTGGCATGAAGGTTTTCAGCCTCCCAAAGTAACCTATTTATGAGCTTTCTCTTCTTGTAGTTAGAGTTTTTTTAACCAAAGTCTCCCGAGTACAGGTTAAGCTGGCTAATACTTGTAGCACAGAAAAGTATTTGGTCACTGTTCCTTCCCATGATGACCTTCTAACTGCTGTTGTGTGAGTCACCTGAACTTCTCTTTCATCTTTTCCTCACAGGTCAATTATTTCAAAATACTTCATTTTGTTTTCACCAGGGTTGCCTCTAGTTTTAAAATAACGATACCTGAGACAAGGTACAAGTGCACGTATTTTTGAGTATAATAAAGGTTCAGGTACATCCTTTGTTGTATGTGATAATTTTTTTAGCATGTCTGAAGGTTTTTTGTCTTTTCTACAGTAACCTTGTACTGAATATTTATTTTTTTCTGAATTAGTGCCATACATCTTTCAATCTATAGCTACATTGGTTTGTTCATTAGGACTGTTTCTTAAGTTTTTCTGTTCAGTAGGAGTGTTTTTTCAGTTTTTTGGGATTGCTGAATTCTAATCATGCTCATCAGAGCACTTGAATTTCTCCTTGCTTGATATCATATGTGCTGTTCTTAAGCAGATTTTCCTGTTCAGTCACCAAAATTGTTAATGAAGCTATTGAACTGGGGTCTGATCCATCACACATCCTTGCAGGCCCCCACAGAATATTCTTTCCAGCCTGATAGTTGCCAAAGGTTACTGTTGGAGGGCTTTTTTCTTTCCCAGTCATTTGTGTGCTTTCCTATTCAGTTATTTGATTTAGAGTGTTTTGAAAGCGATATGGCTACTATCAATCTTGTCAGAGTAGTTTCATTTACTTTTATTGGTGCTTCTGAACCTGCATGTCAATTTTATGCATTTCTGCACTATAGTTTTCATTTGTGAATGGTTTTGCAAGGAATTTCAGAAGTATGTGTTGATACTGAGAAATTGGTTTCTAGCTATCAAACGAATTACAACAAAATGTGTGATTCATCCTCTGCCACTGTTCTCTGAATAATAACCATCTAGTGTTATATTAAGGCATGTGCATGATAGACAGAAACCACACAAAAAAGGTTTATGGAGGCCAAAAAATGAGTTTGTTGTTGTGTTGGTAGTGTTTTGTTGGGACTTGCACTTCCAAAGTTTTCCATTTGAATCCTGCCTTGTAGGCTGCAGGTTTGTGAACTGAGGAAACACAGGGGTCTGTTCTGTGTGCTCTTTGTTCACCATGGTTTCCTAAGCCCACCTCTACTCAGAACAGAAGGTAAGTCTGAGGTGTTCTTAAGTAAAACAGTGTTTTGTGGAAGGTGGTTAGTGACCTCTCCCTGTAGAGTCTTCTTCATTATCACAGCAGTGAGATTGCAAACACACCATGATACTGTCACTGAGCTCTTGAGTCTTTAAAAGCATAGTGCAAGCTCTGATGTGGCCAAACAGATAATTCTGTTTTGTTAGTACTGCTGAATAGGTGGAGTTATGTGCCAATACAGAATCACTGTTCCTTTGGTCCCCCGTTCATGTAATAACAATTTTCTGGATTGCTGCAATAAAGAGGAGAAGTATGTGGATGGGAGGGTTTTGCCCATGCTTGCTAATGTAAAATATAGCTATTTTATTTTAAGACTAGATAGCCTGCTAGTCTTCTGTTATGAAATGGTAGCATAATATTGAGGAATATTTGACAGTGTTAAGTCTGGCAGTGTTTGAAGCAGAGTTGCTTCAGATAAAGTATCTGATGCATTGGCATTGTTTAGCCAGTTATAATGCAAATTACTGCCACAAACACAGGTCAGTGTTGTCGGCGTTTCCATTGTCAGTTCACTGATGAGTATTTAGAAATAGAGAATAAATATACTTAAGGAAGGGGAAGGAAATGCAGTAGCTTAGAGTGAAAAGAACACAAGCATTCACTTAAGATTCTGGTAATCAAAGGGCTTAATTAAGTGCTAATGTGTGGTGGAGTTCATTATCTCTGTATTAGCATACTTCTTAAAAAATCATAAAATCTGGCGCATTCTCTGACATTATGCTAGATTAGTTTTGTGTCTTTGATGGTTGTGTTTTATGCTGATTATAATGTTTTTATCCCTGGATTCAATAACCAATCCACTGCTCATACTCAAGATAAAGTAAACTTGTCATCTTCAATTAATAGCTTTCAAAAGATGGTGTAGATAGACCATTTGTGGCCCATCTTTGGTTAGGAGGTATTATGAAGGTAAGATTTTTATCCTGGGGAGGGGGTGCACAGAAACTCTTATTTATGGTAGGTCTCATGGTTGTTTTACCACTAGAGGGCTTATTTGTATAACAGTGAAGAGTATGCTGGAGAAGGGTGCCTTGAGACAGCTTTCCAGTGTTTCATACAGTCCAAGAAAAACAGATGGAAGTGTGACATTCAGGGGATGGATATCAGACTACAAAGTCAGAAATAAATTGAGCTAGCTAGTTCTTCTAAACTCTGAAAATGAGATTGTATCTCAGTCTACAACTAGACTTAGAGGCTGATTAGGAGTAAGAATAGATTGGAGAAAATAAACTAAAATATTCCATCAAAATGTGTTTTAAGAGTTTTGCTGTTCATTTCACCTCCGCTTAAAGCACCTCTTTGATAGAACTATGCGTTTTTTGGACATCAGTTGCATTGTCTTGTTTTTACTTTTCTTTTGCTTTTCATCACAGCTGAACATTTCTTCATTTTTGCAGTCAATGCTAGCGTGCATATTTCCTTAAGAATCTCCTTAGTACGGAATGTGATTGATTCACAGTGCCAGTGAGAATCCCAGTACAAGTGTCCTCTCTTTCCTTTTCATAAAGCCCAAGTTGTAATGGCAGAATATAACATCTCTTTTGGCACTTTCCAAGAGTCTCTCTTTTATTTTGAAACATTGTTTGGCAGTTGCTTGGCTTGTCAGCACCGAATCTGTGGAGACAGCTTTCCCAAAAACTGCCACTAGCTTTGGATTTTTGCCTGCATATGCACTTAAAATTAATTTTTGCAAAACTGGAGCTTTTAGTCTGAATCTATTCTTTTGTTTAGAGATCCTGCACATTTTATATAATGAGTCTTAAAATGTGCAATTGTCATTCTGAGTTTTGTCTATCATTAGCAAATATGGAATCCCTAATATAGACAGTGCAGCTTCATATTTTCTCAGTCTCCAGATAAACTGTGGTTTGTTTGTTTTGGTTTTTTTTAAAAGTACCTACAGTTTGGCAACATACTGGAGCTCTTGCTGGTGCTGGTAGTAGTTACACAATGGGGAATTTAAAGGAAAATTTGACAGGTTATCTCCCTTAAAAAATATTAAGGCAGACTTTTGTATTTTGAAACATACATCGAAAAAAGAGTGGTTGTCCAGTTTTTATTTCCATCTTGTTCACTGAAGTTTCTTTTCCAGGGAAAAAAATCTCTTTGGAAGTCTAATATTCCACATCACTACAAAACCATATTTCTGTGTGGGTAATCCTTGTCTCCTTTGGTGTAGAGGCTTGGTATCACGGTGCAGTGGCCAAACAAGCGGTGGCGTGTATCGCATTTCCGCTCTAGCTTGGCTCCCAGTGCCTGCAGATAGATTTGTTTTTCTCTTCTTCCTCTTCCTGTTTCACAACTGTTTGCAAAATCTGTAGACAACAGTGACTTCTCTCAGAAGTGTCTCTGACAGCTGTAAGACCCAGATGCCAAGTTCTGGCTCCCAAGCCTTAACCTCCTTTTTTTGGCTTCTTTTCTGGTCTTTTGGCTGGCTGCTCTGCTTATTGCTGGGGCAGCTGTGGAATTGTCTCTGGAGCCGATGGATGCAAGGCTGGCTCATTCACAATGTGCTTCAATGTTATTGATGCCACTTCTCTTAGGCTTAGCTCAGGGAGAATTATGGTTATGTTTTTAATATATTACAAGAGTGAGAATTTTTAAAATTCTCAAATCACTGTGATTATAAACGTTGACTTTTTTAGTTTTCTGACTGTAAATAGGAAGTTTGGTTCTGCTTTTCTTACAAATAAAACCAGTCTGAATATTAGTACATATCCTAAAGAACTGTAATCCTCCATCCCTCCACATTTTTGTTGGCACTAGCTTTCTAGCTCAAAAGGATGACGGTATTTTCACTGTATGAAATGTTTCAGCAACTTTGTAAAGAGCAAGTGTGTCTGAGGTTAAAGTGTCTTAAAAGGAATGTGCTTATAATCTGAAGACTAGTATGTGTTGAATGTGTGTTACCTATTCATGCATTCAGTCTCAGTAGCTATGCATGAAGAGTGTTTAATCTGGTTTGAAAGAGGCTCAGTAGATTATTAGTGGGAAGGGAAGAAGCAAATATGTCAATAGAGGGGGCAGGGCTAGGTGGTGTGTCTAAACCTGGTTTTAGACAACTGGAATTTATGAAATGGAAACAATTGAAATTTTCTTTTCTTTGTCTCAGCAAAAAGTGAAGTTTTAATGCCCAGCAACACTACTAAAATGCAGTATCAGTAAAGTCCAGTGTAGAGTAAGAAAATATAAGTAAATGGCCATTGACCCTGGAGGTGAAGCTTTATCCATGTCATTAGAAAAACTGGGAAGCAGGACCAAAATCAGCCCTTCAATGAGGATTACATGGTTGCACGTTGGCAGAGGGTGTGCAGGGTTTTGAGAAAAGCTGTTGTAACTAGATAAACATGTGGAGAGGTTATCTCAATGCCTGAGGTTGTATTTCAGAGCAGGAGACAAATACAAATGGAGGTTACAAAAAAAAGCAAATGTATTAACTTTCTAAATATCTCCAGACATACACACTACAATTTATACAGCTAAATTAATTCCATACTGTAGCCAGTTTTTAATTTTTACCACTTGCAGTGTAAACATTAGTAACAAATACTGAGAATAAATTCAATATTGTAAATATGAATGCCAAGATTTTATTCTAAGTGTGAATTAAATCCAGAGCTGATTTACTGTTACTGATTTGCCTCTTAATGAGTATACAGTTTCGCAAGACCCTGAGTGTTAAAAGTTAACACATTGACAGTTTTCTTTCTATTAGCCAGTTGTAAGTACCCAAATTAAAATCCTGTCCAGACGCACCTTCAAACCTGAGATGTTCCCTTAATAGCCTAAGCCTTCGTCCTCTGCCTTCTGGGAATCTGTAAATGTGATTTCAGGTTTTGAATCTCTGTGTAGGTACATGTTTGAATCTCTGTTTCAGCTCTGTCTGTGGAGATGTAGCAGAACACTGCCTTTGTTTTGTGCAGGAGAGGCCTTTTTAGCATTGGATGCCGTGAGTGCTGGGCATTCTTTGAAAACTTCTCTTGTGTCTGAGATATGAGGGGAATGTTAGTTTGTTTAAAGGATTTTTTTTTTGGTATTTGTGCTTTTTCATCCCAGTGTTATTGCCTCCTGCTGCCTATCAGAGCATTGGCAGCCACTTCCAAATGTGTGCTTTCCTAGCTATGTAAACTCTTCTTGCACTCTGTGTGTGTGTGTGCTTTTTGGAGGTTTTTTGGTCAGTGCTCATTCAAGCCCCCAGGGAGCTTGAAGCTGTCCTGGCTGTGTGCAGATCTATTTTTACCTGCTAATTGGTTTTCCTTCTTGAAGGATTCACACGTTGTAAATGAAGGTACTCATCTGCCTGGTCCCTGCATGATGTTTTTATTTCCTGTTGAATTGCCATGTCATTTGATGAGACTGATTTATTTTAGAATATTAACTCCAAATACCTTAGATCTACTAAAGTGTATTTAAAAGGAAAAAAACATTAATGTAAACACTTAGTGAATAGGATAGACACAGAGCTGGATAATTAATTGCAATATGCTTTCTTGTGTGAATGCAGAGAAGAATGTTCACCGTAAGGACATCTGTGTTTTTTATACAGAAATAATCAATTGATACATGACAACGTATTCTTAAAATTGTTTTAAACCAAAATTAAATTTCACTATTTGCAAGTTAAGAAGCAGGAGTTGAGAGATGGGGTAGTTTTTACCAGAGCTGAGCAATAGACCATGGAAAGAAAAGGAGCAATTGAAATTCCTCATTTATCTAACTTAGATAATGGAAGAAGTGTAAATGTCTTACTTGGGATGCAGTCAGTTTAAAAGCTGCCTGCTTGCCTAGAACAGAAGCCCTGCTCGGTGTGATGGACACTATTGACGTGCAGCTCTGGCTCACTTCCCCTGGCAGTGAGTCTGTTGGCAGGTTTCTGCTGTTGTGCACCTGGCTGCCTGTCTCCACTCCTGTTTTTCCCCTCCTTGCTCAGAGGCAACATCCCTGCTGATCTGTTGGGAGAGTACTCCTATATCCATATCAGTCAAAAGGAGTCCCTGTGCATCGTGTGTGCTTGCACGTCCACACTGAAATGGATCAGGGGTCCTTCAAATTCAGGTCGTCTTGCAATAACTAACTCAGAAGTTATTTCCTTATGTTCTTAGGAAATTGCTGTAAGAAAAAGTTGGAGAAGGCTGGAATGGTGAAATGCATAGGAAATGTTTAGTTACCATCAAGTGAGCCCTATGCAGTGCATGGTCCAGGTAATTTGCATGATGTTAATGACTAGGTTGTGCTGGGCATAAACAGTATCGTGGATTTAGCCAACTGATACATCTTCCAGATTAATCCTCAGAGTTGAAGTTTGCTGTTGCATGGAAATTTATTACAATGCCTTTTCATATATAACATTACTTTGTAACTTTGCATCAGATCTTCATATATGGCACTTGGACAATGTATTTATTAAAGATGCAGTTTGATCATGACTTAGAATTGCAACTTTCATGCATTCACTGCAAATACTTGAAATATTGGGTCAAATGAATACTCAGTAACTAAAACATTCTGTAGTTCCACTTTCAGTATTGGGATGACATTGATCAGTAAAAATCTGTTCGTGAATGGTTCTATGCAGATAGATTGTGTTTGTGGTGAACAAAAGAGTGAAAAAAGTTCATACAGTTCTGTATATGAATGGTTTTTCAAGCTGTTTTCCCCAAACTGATAATCTTTAATTTCCCATTTTAAATAATGAGTGTTATGTTAAAACTAATTTGGTTGCATAACAGTGATATTATTCTAAAGTAGCATACTAATGTTAGTTTATTTAAATTGCAAAAAAAACATCTGTAAGACAGATGTATATATTGCCAAGCTGATGGTTAATTAGCCAGTGTTAATAAAAAGGAGAGGTACTGTGTTTACAGCCTGTTAGCAAAGTGAAAATAGAGCAAGTGGGAATGAAGAGCCACTTTATGGGACAGAGCTAATTATGAAAATGGAGCTTGTAATGGGAGAGATAATTTTATAGTCCATATGTGAGTTATCTCCCTAAAATATAAACTGGGAGGATTTTTTTACTTGTATCTTTCATTTTATTTTTTTTATTTTCTGAATGTTTGCTCAATGGAAAATTTTAAGCACATAAAAAAAACCTAAGTGAACAGCACATGTCCATTACTGCACTTGTTCTGAGTGATGTTTGCCTGCACAAACATAGAACATCTTCTCAACAATAGGGTTAAAAGAAAAAGTTAATGCATTGTCAGTAGCAGCATGCCCTTTTTGAGGGTTCTAAAGGGGATAATTCAAAAGAAGTTTTTCAACAAGCTTTTGAAGTTTTGGTCTGTTATTTTCTATCCTGACTTCTACTGTGTTCTACTGTATGAAAAAATGAGTCCTCTTCTTTTACTTAATGTATTTTCATAGATGTTATTTTCTTGTTGCAGTTGTTCTTTAACTATTTCTTTTGCATGACTCTTTCTGACTCCTTCACGGAATACTTTGGATCTTTCTAATTAACTGTAATACTTAGCATTGTGGACCACATTATATAGCTAGAATATGTATCAAGATAGCAACTTGGTTTTTGTGTTATACAGTTTGTACATCCAGGAGCACATCATTCTCTTTACTTAGTGTTGCACTGCACAGTGTTGTTCATAATCTTTGGTCAGTATGTTGCCTTAGGTTTAACCCTTGTATTTTTCAAATGCTGCATTGTCTGGCGTGTGTGCTTTATATCTCGTTGGTTGCTGTTCTCTATAGACAGAACACCACCACTCTGTACTCACCAAGGACATTTGGGCTGCCCAGGCCCAAGATTCTAAAGGGGTTGGGGGAGTGAGCCAGGGGGAAATTGTAAAGTTTTAATTGGTAAATCTATGCTGATATGAGAATGGACCAAACCTATAAAAGTGTGGAGAGCTCGTGACTCGTTTTGGGTGATGCCCCAAGGAGGGGGCTTTGTCTGCCCTAAATGTACCTTTGAAGGCCCTTCAAATAAATACCCACCTTTGATTCCCTTGCTCCTGCCTGGCCTCAGTTGCTGGGCTGGCCTTTTAGGCATCAAGTAGAGAGTTATTTTTTCTTGCAGCTAGAGTTACCTAGCTAGCTCTTTCTCCAAAATTACTTGAAAATGCAAGATGTGTGAAAATATATAAAGTGAAAGCAGCTTGTAGAATTAAGTCTGTAATAACAATGCTTCTTTTTACATAACTTGAGTAAATCCAAATGTTACATGTATCTGTACCCCCAAAAAGAATATTGAAATGAGAGAGAAAGTTTTACTAGGGAACTACTACTACCTCAGAACTTAAGATAGCGGTTTTATTTTTATTTTCTGTTCAGGGTTTTGTTGTTCTTGTTTTTTGTGGGAGTTTTTTGTTTGGGGTTTATTTTTTTATGTGTGTTGTTGGGGGGTTTTGTTTTGTTTTCTGTTTGTTTGGTTTTTGAGTTTCAGCCTAAGGAAGTTGAAATGGTACCAGTATAATTACTTGGTGCATTAATTATACCAATATACTGCATGAACTAAAATTCCAGCAGGCCTTCAAAGCAACCTGATCTTTTCTTGTACTAGAAATAAAAATAGGACTGATATTTCCTAGGAATTATACTGAAATAATCCTAGCAATATGAATATACATATCTCATCTTGGTGTCACTTCTGGATTAGGCAAGCTCTAAACATTTGTAATATGCATTCCATTGTTTTGGAAGCTGCCCTTTCTCCCTGATGATTTACAGAGGTACTCAGAACTCAAAACAGTTTCTGCTTGTTTGTCATAGAGCTTTAAATTCTGTCTGTGTTAATATTTTAATAGTATTCAGGAACTCAGTGGGCTTTAGCTTTCCTTACTGTTGCTTGGGAGATGGGGGTTTTAGTCCAGATCAGTTGTTAAATGCGTTTGAATTCTGAGAACTATTGAAGGGTTTTATGGAACACACTATAAGGAGAAAATAATAGCAAAAAACAACCCAGAACTGTTTCAGTCTAGAAAAACTGTGAAACCGGTTTTGAAAAACAAAAGGCAAATTCTTACACGTTTTTTCTTTTATGCCTCCCTAGATAGAATTGATAATTTGCATTCCTGCCCACAGATGTTTCCCCAGTGACAGGATGTTTGGGCTGCGGGAAATAAACTCAATGAAAGTTGACTTAAAATAGCTTTAACAGGTATCTCTTTAAGATCAGTGATAGCATAGGTGTGATGCCAGAATAAGCAAAAGAATGCTTTTTCTCAATGGAGAAGAAAGAGTTTGTAATGACTTGAAATGAGAGTCATCTGAGTTCTTGAACAGTTTTTCACTCAGTACTGAAAGCTTTTTAAATACTGCAGACAGAACAAGAGCTGTTTCACTGTTACACAGGTTTGCAATCAGTAAAACTAAGCTGCTGATCCTTTGAACCACAAAGGTGTTTTAAGTGAAGAAAAATGTTTTAAGCCTGGGTTGAAGTAGGTGGTGCTCCTGCACACGTTGCAGTGTTGTTTCAGCAGCTGGGAAAACTCCCTAAGCCCAAGTAAATGGTCTGACAAAGATGAGTGTTCTGTTTCATTTTCCATTTGCAGGCATGTTTTCTCCTTTTGATTTAAAGTATGTGGGAAAATGTGGAATGATGGGTTTAGAATTTGGCACAAGGCAATTAATTTATTTCTTCTCATTATCTGTTACATGCTCATCTTGTGGTAAATGATGAGGTTTTTGTGAACTTATAATACTCTGCTTTTATAATGCAGCTAAGATACTATTTTAAATCCCTACTGTGGGAAGCAAACTTTGGAAAAAAATAGTACATAAGCAGGCAGGATGTCATTTGCTCTCCTTTTCCTCTGCTTGACACTGAACTGGCTCTGCAAGTCTCCTGTGTATACTCAGGAGTACTTTGAGCCAAATGTTTCAATATTTATAGCACATGCAAGCAAACAAAAACAAAACTGGCAAAACAACAGAGATGGGAACCCCAGTGGGATTAATTTAGCTTCCTCTGCCGTTCAGATTTAATGTATTTATTTATTAAAGCACAGTTTGCTCTTCATATCTTAACATCTAGAAGATACTTTGAGAACAAAATAATTGTTGTGCAAGTGCATCTAATTTTTAAAGGAACCTAATGATGAAACAAGAGTTGCTAGGTTTAATCAGTGCTGTCAGAGTTCTCTTGAAATCTTTGCTAATAGTTGTAATGTTTTATTTTTTTTAAGATGCTGTTAGGGTGAATGCTACGGTCAGAGGTGCACTTTGTCTATGTATAGAGTAAATTTTAGGCTTAAAAAAGCATTTTGATATAATCAGTTTATTTGGTCAGTTTCCTTCTAGCGGTGATGCAGAGTGATCAGCCTGTAAGGAATAATTGATCTGTTTTCAGTTATGTTTTCCAAAATGCTTAATGAATGGAAAGACAAAGCCAAAGATACAGATAAAACCTCTGGTATGAGGGCTCCTGAAGGAGCAGTTGGCTTAGAGGTGTGCTGTGGGAAGCCACTGTTACCCACTTGTCTTCTCTTCTGCATTTTCTTACAGGGACAAGATGTTGGATATTGGTATGTTCTGTTCTCAAGTAACACAGTAGCATTTATTTTTCGTAACTTTCTAAAAGCAGCTTTCATATTTTTCAGTTTTAAACCACTGTCAAATGGGCAGAGCAAGAGAAGAAGGGCTAGTTTGAGGGTTGAGGGCAAAGATACAGCGTTTCCACCACAAGTTTTCTGGATGATGTGCAGTCTGATGCTGCTGGCAGCACTAACATCTTCAGTGTGTATTGTTTTAGGCAGGGCCAAGTGGGTTTTTTTTGTGGAAAGTTGTGCAGAACTAAAAAGTTGCACCTGTTTCAGTGAGCAGAAACAGAGTCATAAGAGGAACGAACTTGGAGAGAAGGACAAGAAAGCAGGGAAATCACCCCTGTGCTTCTGTAGGAGCAGCTGCCTTTCCCCAGACAGTTCCATGGAGCAAAAATTGAGCACTGTGGGTCTAAGAAAGCCTAAGTGCTGGTGCAAAGTGCCTGATGACAAGGGGAGAAGGATAGTGTGCACAGTGAGATGCACCTGAGCAGAGAAGAGAGCTTAGGCTCTCTGGGGAAGGGCTGGGGGTGCTTGGAGATGGAGTGATCTGAGTAGGATGCTGTGCAGAAGTGTTGGGTAGGAGATTTTTCTGAAAAGTTGTGAAGCTTGTTTGCATTTTTTTACATTTAACTCTGAATTCCTCAAAATGCCTAAGGCTCCTCCTGAGATCCCAAAAAACACACTTTCAAGCCATTTTCTCAGTCTCTGGTATCTTTTTCTAGGTTTTTGAACTTTGTTGGAAAGGCTCTGCTGCTGTTTCTTGTCCGTGACAAACTTGCAGTTGTCCATCCTGTTCATGGAGTCAGAGGGGCTGATTCAAGAATAGCTTGTCTCAAAA
Organism: Climacteris rufus; assembly: GCA_013398175.1. NCBI lineage: Eukaryota > Metazoa > Chordata > Aves > Passeriformes > Climacteridae > Climacteris > Climacteris rufus. The sequence goes on along the minus strand of VZRZ01007521.1, from coordinate 527,994 downwards.
GCTGCACAAAGTGCTTAAAGCAGTTGCTCAGGAGGAGAGTTCTGTATCATGTCATTATGTGATCAGGAGTGTGCAGTGACTGCTTCTTTTGGTATGTTTGTGTGCATAAGGGAATGGATGCTAAAAATTTTAGCAAGATGATGGAAATAATGATTTGAACAGTTAAAATTGATTGTTTGGAAAACCTCTGGTGGTCTCTCCCACTTGTCTGTCTGAAGGAATACTCAATAATAGAAAAATGAATTTATGGTTACATCTGATGACATGACTCTCTTGCACATCTTGAAGATTTTATTTAAAGAAAAGGTGTCTGGTGTAAAAGTTTGGAAGCATTAAATTGTGCTAAATACTGTCAGATGTTTACCTAACTGTGTATTTTTCTCCTAGTAGTTTGACAATTATCTTAGAGAAGGGGAAACTTTAGAAAATACTAGACAGTGATTAAGAAAACTTGGCCTAAGCAGAGTGGGCAGATACTGACTGTGACCATCTTTGGTAGCTGATGTCTGAAAGGATGTCATCAACATTACAATGGAGTTATTCCTCTTCAGGTATTACTCTGTAATAAATGATGTTCCTGTGATTTTTCTCTTGCTACTTTTAGCAGCATAAACATATCAGTTAATGAGGAGCCTTGGTTTGGTTTAGAAAGGAAAAGTCCACATGTACTAGTGTTAAAAAGAATGAACTGCCTTTCAGAATGCTCGATAATTTCTCTGTATCTCATCTTGCAGTCTCTGTAGTGTGTAGTGCAAAGTAAGGTTAGAAAATACACATGGCTTTCTTGGGCATGCAGTGAAGAGAGAGGGCTTGGTGTCTATCAAGGTGTGTTGCTAAGCTTTTGCTAGGGCTGAAGAGAGTGCTATAAAATATTCTTTAGCCAGAAACATGGGGACCTTCTGCAAAGCCTGGAAAGTCAGCTGATACTGCTAAAACTTGCACTCATAAAAATACATTGACATTAATTCCAAAAAGAAGTCAGCTGCCTAAAGTACATTTTACTTTAGGGTATGTAAAAATGTTATGTAGAAATTTATGGTGCTTTCATATAGGAACTGAAAAATTCTAAATGCAGAGTTGCTGCTTTCCTTGCAGACAGCCTAAAATTAATTTCATGCTTGTCTATTCTTACCAAAACTCTATTTACAAGAATTACTCCCTCTAATTTTGTTTCATGATTTTTGTTGAAGTTGTGCATTCTCCTTTTCCTTTCACGGTGGAGTTGGACTTCCAACCCCACGTTACTTTCCTTGCTGCCTCAGTTATCCAAGTGACAGCTGCCTTTGTTTTTGTGGCTATTTCTGTATGCAGTGCTTATATGTCTGAGCCCTCAGACCTTGTCTGACGCACAAGCTTGCTTTCATTAAATCCATAGAGAGAGATTTTATATACTGCTTTCTTAGCATTAGATTCTTCTGGTCAGCACTTGCTCTACCTAGGAGTGTTAGAAGGAAGGGACCTGGTAGCTGTCAGGGCTCTGCAACAGGAGTGCTGGCTATTGCCATGTCTTGTCTAAGATTCCTGCAGTATTCCCAGAGAACTGGCTGAGTGTCCAGTGAAAAATAAAGGAGAATAGGCTTTTGGAGTGGTAGCTCATGCTGTCCAAGGTGAATAGCAAAAAGAAACAAGGCCTTACAGTGTGGCATGATCTACTGCTTTAGAATGCATTAATTACTTTCTTTGGGTAAATACCCTGCTATTGTACAGACTTTCCACGTGATATATTAACAAGCGTGACGTAATTCAGACTACTCATATGTACTTCTTAAAAGATCAACTTTGTAGGGACATGACTTTGCAGATGATTTTTGCTCCAGAACTTTATTGGGTGACTTTTTGCTTCAGAACTGTACTGTTTTTTTTTTTCCTTTGGAAGCTAAACATCTGAATGATGCATTTATGGCATCTGTTGCTCAAGTAAACAGGACTGGATGTCAGGCGAGACTCTTGTGTGATGCTTGGAGGGAAAGAGCAAAATGAATTGTTTGGCCTCTGTTTTGTGAGAAATATAAAGACCAGTCTCTTAAAATCACTCACTCTCCAGGTTACCTGTTACATAGTAATAGTTTTCAGAAATGAAGAACTGCGAACTTGTGAGTGCATTGTTTCTTTCCTATCTGAATGGAACAATAACATTTTCATTTCCTTGTCTGCTGTGTTCTTACATGCTGTATTTGGGGTTTTGTTTTGAAAACAGAACTAGCCAAGAGGGGAAGTTGAATGATATTAAAAATATTTCATTACTTTAATTTGTGGAACTGTTTTTATGCTTCTTACGTAATGCAGCCTCTACTGTCAGCCTGGAAGTTTTCTACTTTTATTATGTATTTGGACCATTGCAACTACTAGGAAACTGCTGTACTGACAGATAAGGATTTCTTAGTATAACTTGTTTTACCAAAACAGTGGTAAAACTTGGGTCTCAGTAATAACAAATGCAGTTTAAACCTCATATTTTGAGTTGGAATGATGCTTTGATGGGCTTCACCTGCATTTTGTCTTTGTAGATGATGATGGCTGTTTTCTTTAACTGCCTGTGCACTAATTAAAGAAAAAATTTTTTGCAAGATGAATATCTATATAGCTTGAGGTCAAATGATTTAGTGTTCTTATCTAAATATGCTACAGTACTTATTAAAATATAAAGTAATTTGGCGTAAGAGCTAAACTTATTCCTTATTAATGGTTATTTTACAGTTAAGTATGATTGCTTCATCCTGTTTAAGAAGATTATCTTCTTTTTGTTTTTAAAACTGTATCTTCTCTCCTGGCTAAAGATAGAAGGAGGACAATTTAAACTTCTGATTATAGCATAAGGCTGCTTGAGAGCTCAGTAGAAATTTAGTTGATTTTAATTAAAAGTCAATAGAATCAAGTGCATTTACCCACTTCAATGTTACTCCTTTACCAAACTGATAATTTACAGATGGATCTTATTTTGGTAGGGAAAAGTGACTAATGGATGTGACAAGAGCTTCATGGATTTTTTAATAGATCATGCTCTGCTTTCTAAAGTAGACCGGCCTTGAGCCTGTCAGTCTTTGCAAAGATCCAAGTGTCTCTGTCCTATGCACACACAAATACAGTTTTAAAACCTGAATGATTACCCTTAGCAGTTGAAAAGGGAACTTTTAAATAGCTTTTCCCATCCTAAATGTATCAAACTCTGGGGATTAAAGTGAGTGCACTGGGTGAAGGTACCTGAATAGACTTGTTTGTGTGTGGTGTTGGAAGGCTGTACCTCAGGCTTGTGCCTGGGAGATGGTGATCTGTGTTGCAGTGGTGGCAGTGAAGACACAGCACACAGCTTGGTTTGGCATGAGCAGAGAGCCCTGTTTATTGTCCTGTTCCCATTTTTTATAGCAGGAACCCAGGCAGATGATTCACTAAGGTCCATCCACCCTCCAGTGTGGGTTCTACACCGCCCAAATTAAAACATATCATACCCAGAGTCACAGCAACACCTGCTGATCTGATTGTTTTTCATCTTCCATGGGACAGAAGGATGTTCTCACAAGCAGCCTCACAATCTTTGTATCAACCAGCAGTGCAGTAAGAATTGCATATATTCAGCATTTCTGCATAGTGCTGCCTATAGTGAGTTCCTACCTATTTTAATCTAAAAAAAAGTTCACATTATAGTTAAACAGGATGTTTAAAGATAGATAATAGGTAAGAAGTATGGAAAAGAAAAATATGTAAATCAAAGTTATATATGCAATCATCTACGTCAGGCACGTGTTTGTGTTACTATTTATTTGTTACCTATGAATTTAAGGAAGTTATCCATGGGAAGGTTCAACTAAGGTTTTGTGGTAAGTTTCAAAGAAGGAATGGGAAGTGTGGACAAATGTATGGATTGGCCTATGTGAAAACAGAGTCCTTGAACTGGAAAAAAGCACCTAGTTTGGTTCAAAGTATGCAGCTTAGATTGTTGAGACGTAAATATTTTAATTTCTGTACAATTCTGCAGTGCTGTGTGACACGTAAAGTATAGTTGAATAGCAAAATGAAATGCCCTTGCATGTATTTTCCTAGACTTTGTAGCTAGTAGAATACAATAGGTTATATTGGGTTTAGGGGATACTGGCAATGCTTATGTCAGATCTTAGGAAATCCATACTGAAGTTAATGGCTTAAAAGAGAGGATAAATGGTTGCTAGAAAGTCTAGGTCCAGACCAAGATTTTTATACAGCCCACAGAAGCCAAAGATGTACTACAGTGTAGACAGTAGTTAAATTAGCCAAGAAAAGTAGTTTAATGGAAAGTTCTTTTTTATCTAAATAAGAGCAATTCCACATCCAGATTTGCAGATTGACTATTTCTTGGAAGGAAATAGAAAATACCAGAGACTGTTACATTCTGTGACTTCAGTGCATCTTTACAATCCAGATAGTCCAGTGTAAACTGTTTGGGGTCTGTAACAAGTAATTTATGCAGGCATTAGATTAATTTTTGCATTGCTAATAGTTATATTTTATGAAATGGTAATAACCTAAAATCGTTCATGGGTAGAATTAATGAATAAATGGAACATACTTGCAAGAAAAAAGTGAACAGATCATGTACAACTTTTTATAGCTGTATAAGAAAATGAAGACTGAGTTCTAATGCAGATGGAAAAGGAACAATGCAAGTCTGTTTAAATGCATAATGATTACATGGCCTAACCTCTGGAACTGTGCAACAAAAGTATCTCCAAAGCATTGAGCAGTTCCAGATGTTAAATCACTTTGTGTCTCCTTTTACAATGCTGTTTCTCTGACTGATTTATTCCATAAAGCTGTTGTTGAGTTCAGAGTGAAGTGTGGATGAGGACTAGCACAGAATGGCACCAACCTGGAAGTGGAGCAGTCCCTAGTGCCCAGGGTGAGAGACTTCTGTGCCTTAACTTCCTCACTGGGCAGTTACCTTTACTTACCTCATAGGCACACTGTGACACTTCATCTATCAAATACTTTTATGCTCTTTGAATCATTCTCCTTCCACTAAACCAAGAAGAACAGAAGAGAGGCTAAAGCTGTCCTTGTGCTAATTATTGACTCCCTTGAAGGTTGTTGCCAGTTATTTTCTTGTTCTCAAAGTAGATGTGGCAACCTTTTTAGAGTTGTGTAATGCCACTTTTGCTATAGACCAGAATGAATTACTCAAAGTTATCCCCCACTTCTGAAAGGAAAAGATAGCTCTCTTTCTCGTAGATATTGTAAGGAGGTTCCTTGATGGTTTTTTCAAATTCCAAGTTTTTAATAAAAAGTTTTTGTCTACAAAATAAGCTGGCTGTTCATGGAAGCAGCAGATTACCATTTTCATTGACAGATGCTTGATTTCCTATTTTTGACTGCTGTCAGAATCTTCCCTTCATCTATGAAAACAGAGTCAGATTACTCAAGTTAAAAATAAGGTATCTTGACAAACTGTAGCTGCTTGGAATACCACCTGAATTCTGGTAGGAAATTGCTTTTCACTTTTGGTTTTTTTTCCATTCTGATTGCATGTTGAAACACACTTGTGTGTGTCTCGTGAGTTGCTGTCATTCCAAATTAGGGAACTGGATAAATTTCCATTACATTGCTTTTCAGGTCTCCTAAGCAGCTAGCTTCATGTGCTTTCCAGTTAATTCTAGTGTGGGGAGTATAAAATACCTTATAATTTGGGAACTGACAAAAGAAAGGCTGTTGTGTTAATCTCATGCCTTTTAGAGCATCACAGGTGCATATCCACATTAGAGGTGCTTATCCACTCACATTTTCCTCCTCCTTGAAAAGTTCCTTTATTGCATATTTTACTAACTGAAGTTCAGAAGAATATCGAGAAAATGTTGAATCCCTTTGCTTGTTAAAATTACTTCGGGGTACAGCTAAATATGTATTATATAGCGGCCTATTAACAATGTAAAACTAAATGATAAATTAATTAGTTTCTTGTGTTAACCCCCTTAAATCCCACATAAGTAATCCTTAATTTACTTAATCTTTAAAATGTTTGTTAATATTATCTTTAAAATGTTTGTTAATATTATATGAACAGGTAGAATTTTAATTTAGGCCATTTTCCAACCCCCTCCAAGGTTAACTGCATTTTACAAGGGCTGTGTGATATCTGCTGGAGAGTGACATCATCTTGACTGGTTTCATAACTTTGTCTTCCTTTGTTGCTTTGTCTTTGTATTGAGCCCTTGAAGTGAGGGTGGCTACCTGTGCCTGAGTTCCCAGTTCATTATAGTGAGTATTTTAACTTCTGTGTGAGTGCTTTCTGCAGATTTGATGGCCTTTCTCTGAAGTTCTTCTTTTCAAATACATTGAAAAGCTTGGTTCCTTTTAAAGGGTGTAAAGCAGAAGCAAAATTGGACAATAAAAAATCCCACCACTTCCATTACTCAAGAGCTGCCTATTTCAAAATAAACCTGTTTGGCCCTGTAACATTCTAGAGATTTGACTGAAAAATACTCTTCTTGTGAAGAACTGACTTTTCACAAATTGATACAACACAGGGTCAGCTGTTTTTCTTCTCTAAACAACAAACAAAATTCTGCATCATCAGACTTCTTTTGTGATAACAGGATTTCTAGGCCCTGTATCATATTGAAAAATTGATATAAAACATAAGTGAAATGCTAGACTTATTTTGGAGTGATTTACAAGGAGAACCTTTGAATTCTTGGCCTGATTGTTCATTCTGCTCTTATCCCAGTGGTTCATTTTTGCTGCCATAATTTTCAGTCTGTTCTCACTATTTCCCATGTCAGAGAAAAGACAATTTATTTCAGTGTTAATTAGGTGATTTATGTCTTTTGAAACATGAACAGTCTGGTTTCTAAGAGTTTATTATGTTATTATTCTTACAGCTTGCCTTTTTTTTTTATTCTTCACTTTGAAGTAAGGAGAACATAGACTTTATGCATTTGGTAATTCTTTAGTTAGTACCAATGTGCTGATCTGTTGAGGCACTTTCAGCTCATCAAATGAAGGAACATTCCTTTGCTATTACAGTAAAACTACAAAGATTGCCAAATGACATTTGCACTTGAGAAAGTACTACACATAAAGATAGAAGTGTTGAAAATGGGTATTTTGCATAGAATGCTTTATGCACAGAGGAAGTTATTGTTCAGGTAGTTGTACTTTATTTGTATTGAATATATCTAAACACTCCAGTTTTTAAAGCCAGAAAATCCCTCAAGTTTTCTTAAGACTGTCATGAATTCCATAATGTTTTCAGTTCTTGTTTCTTAAAGGTTGAATTGAAAATATATTTTCTTTAAAAAACCCCCAAAAACCTAAACAACAATTGATGGAAATTATGCTTTCATGTACACAAGTTGCAAAAATGGTGACCTTAGTACCTTCTTTCAAGCATAAATCATCCATGGCATTTAAGAAAACAGGAATCTCCTATTTTGCATTTGATTATCTTCAGTTTCTTGTCATTCATTATTCTTCTTTGCCTCCTTGAATTTAGGACTCTTCTATTCCCTTTGATGTCTCAGTTGTGTACTTTTATCAAATTGCCCTTGAATTTTCTTATTGGTAAATAAAGGCTTCTTTACTCTGTCACTGTGATTCTTCAGTCAAAACACCAACAATACGTTGGGTTTTTTCCACAAGCCTTTCCTGTTTGTACAGCACTGTTCATGAAGTGGGGAATGCTACAGTTCCTTTGCTTTTCTAGTACTAGTCTCATCAGTATCAGAGGCAAAGTAATTTTGATTTCTGTTTTCTCCAGTTTCCTGTTTTTACCAGGTTAAGTACAATACTTCCATGCTGTCCAAGAAATAATATCCAAATTATTATTAGTCAGTATCCAGATCTCTTATTTTGAGTTACTGCTTCTGAGGACAGTGATTACCCCATTCTGTTTCCTGATCTTGTGACCATTTACAGGTACAGCACTTAACTTGGTTGTTCTGGAAAGTTTGTCTTAGTTGTGTGCAGTCAGTGAAGAGATGTGGTACCTCTGTATCAGCACCTTGCTTTCTTCAGAATTTATTCATGCTTAGATACCACTGGATTTTTTTCTGAAATTATTTCATTTTTCTTCCAAATAATCAAGAGCTGAATATTCTGATCAATAAGTATGGTGTTTTGGGATGGTTCACATGCCACTGCGGAAAAGGTACAACTGTGCTAAGATGGTATCCTTGAGCTCTATCATGTCTCATTTTTAAGCCTTTTTAATTTATATGATGCTATTTAATCAATACTTTCTGTAAAATCAAGTCACATGTTTTCAGAAGCTGTAGGTATTCTACACCAAAATTGTTTATTTTTATCAACCAAGTTTTATAATGTTCTCAAGAACCGATTTCATGCTAATGCAAGTTGATTGGCATTAATTGTTGATTGTTAGTGGTGAAAATAACTTTTGACTCAGGCATAAACCAGATGCTGATGGTGTAAACCTTCTGTGTTGTACTCTGTCTGTATATCAAATTCTTCTTGGGGGTACTTTTATTTGTATACACATTCTTTCTGATCTTTTCTAGTTAGCACAATGTTTCATAAAAACAATCACGCTACTCAGGAATGAAGACATTGAGGAAACTTAGGTTGTGATTATAAATACATGAAAAACAAAACGTTTCTGTTGCAGCAACAAGACCTGGCCTAATAACAGAGACCACCATAACAGAAGCAGTCTTTAGTTGTTCCTTTTGGCACTCATGAGCTTGCATGCAAGGGGCCTCTCAGATTGGTTGGGATTCTTTGTTATCTGTAGGTGCTTATTATTCTGGTGGACACACCAAGTTTACTATTCCAAGTATAATATATCAGTGCTTCCCAATGGATGTAGTTCTAAAAACTACTGATGTTGTTATTGAATGCAGTGTACTGTTGACAAGTCCTTGATTCCAATTTGAATAGTTTAGCCTCCTTCGTTATTCCATTGTATAAGCTATAGCATTTTTTGGTTTGTAATTTTGTGCCTTTTATTAACTTGGAAAGATGCTAAAAAGACGACTACAATGGTATTCAAGTGGATTAATAGAAAGTCAATAGAAATATAACAAAACTGAAATAGCTGGAAATTGCAAGCATAAATTTATCCATCACTGGAATCCTTTTATTTTTTTAAGAGCAATTGAAACAATTGTACTGGGACATGTGGCAGGGAAAACTTACCCAAAGCCCCAGAAAGGAAGCAAAAAGATCAAACCATTCTAATTTTATCACTGTCCCACTGCCAGAATATTCACAGCATCAATACACCATGCTTTTATTACTCTATTTCTATTGCATGCTAATTTTTTTCAGTTTATTTTAATGTCAGCACAATACAAGAACATGTTCTCTATGGATATGAAGCCATGTCCTTTGGGTATGAATGAAATAAGTGACTTGGTAATACATAGGTTTAATTGGAGATTGGCTTTTGAATTGTGTTTATAAGAAGAAAAAAAAGGACTTTTTTTTCCCCCCTCTGTTACATGGCTTAAGCCCTTTTCCTTTGTTGCATGACAGGAGAGCAGGTATGTGTACCAACATAACCAAACCCCAAATGCCTGTTACATTTCAGCATTGTTCAGAAGCTCTTGCATAGCGTTTTAGAGCTAATGTGCAACTTCTCAGGAAAGTTACTCTATATATGGTAGTTATGTTTTCTTTCACTATGCTTGCTCACTGGAATTCCTTTTTAGAAAGGTAACAAATCTGACATTGTCAATAGTTCAGTTTATTCTGTGCACACAAAGCAGGACTGTCTGGAGGTGACTGTGGAGCATCCCAGTAGGCTCAGAAACCATGGACTTGTCTCTTTTATGACAGTGAGATCAGTGCTGCTGCTGAAGCTGTCGAGTCTGTTTAGGCTGTAAGAATGTCTGCACCATCATTTACCAGCAGACTTCCAGAAGCACATTGCATAAGGTATTATTTGGTAAGGCTGTATGTTTGGTGGGTTGCTGGATTTAAGGAAAGGGAAAGGGAGAAGTGCTTATTAAATGAAATGTCTAGACTCTTGTCTGCAGGAATCAGTTGGCTCTCACCTATTTGTATATTCATAACACATATCTCCAGCATCATCATTTTTCTCAGCTGTCACTTCACAGCAACAAAGCAGCAGCAGTGGTGCCTGAGATGTGGCATTTATAACTCCTGGAGCAGCAAAACAAAACAGGCAGTCATTCCTGATTGTACCAGGCTTCTTTTGTCTTTATGAAGGTAGAAAGGGATATTCAGTGTCTTAAATATTTTTCCAAGATTAAAGTATGTAGATGTTTCTGTTCTCCTTCAGCTACATTTTTGAACACACGTCCCTGGCTTTGTTGTTTTTGAACCTGCAGCAGTGTATTATTTTTTGAATACAAAGGCTGTCCACACTGTTTGGTTATGCAACTGCTTTCATGACCTGTATGGCTGCAAGTCAGACTTGACTGACAATGTTTCCTCTTAGACATGCTAGATGTGGATGCACAGGAGGCACTCTTAAAATTTAAAGTACCTTCTGATGCTGGCCTAAAGCACTTTAAAAAGGAAAGAAAGTCCCCATAGCATTAATACTGTTTGTGGGAGGGGAAGTAAAACTGAAACAGTATTTTGAAACGTGAACTTCTGAAATAGTTTCAGGTGACTGACACCTGCATGCCCAAATAAATTCCAAAAGAACTCATTAGATTATATTCCATACATGCATTCCTGTAGTGGTTAGTTCCCTTCCCTCCCCTCCCTTAATGTTATGAGATTTGTGTCATGAATCATCTGTAGCATTTAGTATGTAACTCTTCATCTGATAATGAATAAAGACTATTATCTGTCAAAAGCACATCAAAGATTTAGTTTCAGAAAGTCCTAGTATGTTTATCTACCTCTCCAGTACAACAAAATGAAGTAAAAGGAGACTATGGGTGCTAATTCTTTTGAGGAGTACTTTGGTTTTCTGGTAAGCACATGATAATGATTGTGATGTAATTCTCCACTGGAATAAAAGCTCCTTTTCCTTCATCTTCTCTGAACAAAGCCCAGCCCCTCTTTTCACCCAATACTGTCACAGGAGATTGTGTCATTAGCTTTTGAACTGGTGTAAAAAAATAATGTCTTTTATGAAGGGAGTGCCATACATTTATGGCCCCAATAATTCATTTGTGTGGTTTCACTTCCATGAAAATCTGTGAATTCTAGCTTGTATTCATCGAAGATAAAGGTTTTGTTTCTGCTATCAAAAAATATCACTGGACTGCTGCATACATGCAGATGTTATTAATTTCAAGGATCAGGTGTAACACAAAACCTTCAGATGTAGTTTGGGACTGTATCTCAAACACAGTACAATGGAAGGATACATGTCTTAACATAGGGTATTTTTATAGTTAAGAAAGATGTCTTCAAAGACTATTTTTGGGGGATTTTTTCCCCTTCTTTCCTGTTCTTGAAACACAGAACTTATTAATTAATGAACTGTAAAGTGGATATGTCCTGCAGGGCAGTCTTTTACCTGAGAGGGCTGATGAGCAGTTGGTGGTGTTTGGACTATGAATTAAGCATTTCTCATCTAGTGCACACTTAGCCAGAACACCTGATCTCATCAGTGCTGGCCATGAGTGCCTGGTCAGCTGACTTCAAATTCATCAGTGCTTCTCTTCTTCAAAGAGTTGAAAAAACCCAAAACATACAATGTGTTGTTAAATTAAAATAAATAAATAAATAAATAAATAAATTCTCATTTCCCCCATTGATGGGATATGAATTTTTGTTTGGCTTTGCTAGCCTGTGATTTTTGTAATATAGAACTAATAAATGATGATAATATTTATCATGTCTAGTAGAGATCAGTCTTTCAGTTCCTGCCGAAGTGAAATAGTGACAGTTCAAATAGCTTGAGAGAAGCAGCGATTTATTTGTGAGCTTCCAGACAGGGGAAGACAGTAACTTCTTGAGAAGAAGAGGATGCAAAGTTGGTAAGGCATATTATCTAACAGAAGGAAGGAAAAAGTGATACCACTGCTTCAGAAGAGGCTGTGTGCTGGGCTTAATTAATTCTGTAACAGAAGCAGAAGGCAATGAGACAGGAAATTAATTAGAAAAAGTAGCACGCAAAATAATTAGGTGCTTGGTCTTTGCATCTATCCATGTTGATTTGCCATAATAGGCAACATTTGGAGGCCAGGGTTCCCATCTTTCTTGTTGATGATCCATTCCTTGAAAGCATCACTTCTATGAACTTGCTTGCTGCCCCAATTTCTTGAGCTGAGAGGTGCAGATAATGGTTGCAGAACACCTGTACCTGTGCATGGGATGTTCCTTGTTGCCTCCTGAAAAGGCTTATAGATGAAGATCTGGTTTTTGCTTCATTCAGATGAACCCATTCATTTTATCCTAAATGATCAAAGGCTTCTTTATTTTCCGTAGTATGCTACCTTAGATTGATTCGCTTGAGTACAGAGGGGTTTGTGTTTGTCTTTATTTCCTCCAGTGAACACAAGGTCAAAGGGATTGAAGTAGCTTCCAGCTATGTTATGTAGTTCTAACTTGTGTGATATTTTTTTAAAGCATCTGCTTTTGTGGCTTTTTTTTTGATGATAAAACACCTGCAATTTTTAAAATAAATAGGAATACCTCTGTTCTCAAGTCCTCTAGAGGAGGATGAAAAATCTTTCTGAATTCCTTACAGATGGGCAGAATTTAAGTAGGAAAAGTCCTTTAACCAAAAAGCATTAATTCCACTGGAGGAATATCTCGACATTAAAATGAGCAATAGACAAAATTACTCATTCTGTAATACACAGTCAAATAACCTGAGTAACCCCTGAGTAAACCTCTTCCTCCCCACCGCCACCTTTTTTTTCTTGAAGGAGGGGAAAAAAGGTGCTGTGGTAGCCATGTTACAGGGACCTAATTATAGCTGTGTTGAGAAGTTTCTTTGCTGTCCTTAGGTGTTTTGTTTAATTAAGAATTGTCACTATTGGGGGATCATGTTTAGCTTTATCATTAAAGGGGATGTACCACATAACAAAATCTTTTAGCTTCTTGTTTACTGTTAAACACTGACAAAGTCTGAACAATTGGAATATAATTAAGTCTTTTAGCTGTATCCAAATGTCAAGTTAATGCTTCAAAAATTTTGTGAGTGAGATCTTAAAAGAGTTTACTGAAGAAGTAAAAGGCAAGAACAACGTAGTTATGCATAATGGGCATGTTTGATTTTTTTCTTAAAGCTTTTGCTATGCTGCTGCAATAGGATAGAGTTGGTTTCTATGAAATTTTACAGTAACTTCAATCTGCAACAACTGTCAGATTTTTTTAAATGGTGATAACGTGATTGGTGCACTGTTATTGATACCTGGTAGTTTTTATTACAGACACATACTTCATCCACTCACCAACACTGTCTTAAAAGTTTAACAAGTGAGGGACCTTTTGAAGATGTTAGAGCAAACAGTACAGTACTGCAATCTTGTGAGCATCATTAAATTTAAAAGTAAAAATACTCTGTCTTGATTTTTTTAAGCTTCATGAAACCACCATATTAAAATACTCCATAAGCTGCACAGTGAATAAGACAGAATGCTGCACATTGCTGTAATTCTGGTAAACCAAGAGTGTTAAATCTGCACAGTTTCAGTCTGCAGTTTTGTATACCCAGGTCATTTACTTACTTTTTCTTAAGCCTTGAGTAGTGTTTGTTCAACATTAGGTAAGGGTGGTGGATAGAAACAAAATTATTTTTCAAGATAGAGTTTATATGTTAGAGACCTGGTATATAACCAGTTGGGAGCTTAGACTGGATAAAAGCTTTCATTTACAAAATGGGAGCATTCTGGCTTGATTCTGCAGGAAAGCTGATGTTAGTAATTTGTTTTGCATCTTGTTTTTCTGTCAAAACAATCACAGTTATCTTTTCAGAATGAGGTGTCATACTGAGTGGAGAGTCTAGAGTTACTGATTGGTGTTTATTGTAGAGATTAGGAGAGACAGAAAGGTGTTTACTCATTAGAAGAGTGTGATGGTTCACTGAGCTTCCTCTATCTCATAGGAATTCTGTCACACTTGGATAAAGCCATGGTTTGATTCATGTACAGCCACTGTAAACAGCACTACAGCTCGAAATTTTATCATCACCTGGTGGCGTGTGCGTGTTCCTCTGAGACACAAATTGAATAGCAGCCACAGTAAAGAGCAAGATTTTAAAGTGCCTTTGTAGTGTTTCAGAGGCGATGCCTTCTGGATGGTGTTGGCCTGGAAGCTTGCACTGAAGTCTTGGTAGAGTTGCTTGTATGGATCTGTGACATGGGTAAGGTTACATTTGCTTTTCTTATGGTAGGGTAGGTAGATCTTAACTAATGTGTCTGTTGGGGACAGCACACAGGTGAGAAAATGAGAGGTTTACTTTGCTAAGTTTTACTTTGCATTTTTCTTTCTGTGCCTATAACTGAAAATAAAATATTTTCCTTAGCTCTTCTTTCCCATCATACTGAAAATTCATGCTGAAGTCTTAAAGTAACTTAGCTAGAATTTGTTTCTTCATTCATTTGTTAAAAGAAAAACTGTAAAGCTTTTTTATTCCTCTGATAATTTAATGCAGAACTGTAGATTTTTTTTTCTTTGAACTCCTCTGGCCAATGAAATCTTTAGATTTTTTCCCTCTTGTTTGCAAATTTTGTTCATCCATGAATCTTACATTGTAAATGATAATTAACTTTATAATATCATATAAACTAGCTTAAGAGCTCTTTTTATGGAAGCCAAGTATGTGTAGTATTTCCAAAATTTGTGGAAATGGGTAAGTGGGCCTGGGTCCAGAATAACTCTGCTTTGTCTGTAAGATGCTTTTTTATCTCTTTCATCATAGCATCTGTCTACCAGAGCACCTGCCTGGAGCTACTCAAAAGGATTTTCCACTCTGCATTGAACATGAATGTAGGCAGCATATTTACCTGTTATCTTCATTCTGTTCTCCTGTGTTTCTTTTTGTATTTTTAGATAATTTGTTTGAGCTCAAATATGACATTTTCTTGTACGAAGGGTCTTACTGTTGCTTTCTAATCCAGCATTCATTACCTCAGCTATCATTATCAGAAAATGAGCTTTGGTGGGAGGGAGGGAGGAGTTTGGCCTAAACACACTGTCAAAAGACTTGCATAGGAAAGTAATTAAATAAGAAAATAAAACACACGTATTTAAAGCTGTTTTGCTTGTTGTATAATGAGCTTACTGTTTTAAATTTTGCTATGAAAATGAATTTATTTGTAAATTCTGATTGTTCCATTCTGCAAACAATAAGATGGCAATGTAGGTAGGAGGAGTTTCATTTTCCAGCTGAATCTGTGTTCAGGGTTTTATTTCCATGAAGTCGTCTAGAACACAATTAACTTTTTTTTTTGTAATGGGATCCATGGTGTTAGGTAGGACAAAGAGGATGAAAAGAATAATTTAATATTCCTGAAGTTATTGATAAAACCTCATGAGAAATCCTGGCCTCATTTACAAGAGTGCAGTAATATTGGCTTATTGACCTGAAGCACTTGAAATAACTGTCTTAAATATCTCATGCAGAGGGTGGGTTATCCAGCTGAACTATCTGGGCACTGAAGCAGTAATGTTACAGCTAATAATGTACAAATGTTTTGAAAAAGTCATTTTCAGCCTCAAGAACTAGAATAGTCCTAGAATTTCTAGGACGTGAGACTGATGTGCTGGGGTAGCTGTGCATCCAGGTTCTTGGAAAGATAATATAGAATTGTCATGAAATGGGCAACCATAGATTTCAGCATTTTAGTGTAGCCTGCTCTTCCAATTTGCTGCACAGCACTGGGGAAGTGGATTAACCTCAATCTTTTCTTCAGCAGGGAGAACAATTTGCTCTTTTGTAACAGATGGTATGAATAGTTCAGTTTATGATGCAAGTTCTAAGCGATTTTATAACACTGTAATCCCTCTTCCAGCTTAAGAGATGGAGTGGTATACAACAACCTAGTAGGTAATCAAGAAACTGGCATTTGGGGAATGCTGAAGACTAATGAAGCTTAAAATGTTTGCATTTGACTTGTTGATGGGAAATACTAAAATGGAAATACTAATGGCCAGAGGGCTTTACCAGTAAATTGACCTAAGTTTTCTAAAAAAGGTATGAGCTTCCTAATTTAATGTGTCACTTAAAAGCACATTTGACTGCACTAATCTGCACTGGGAATTTGTGGAGTAGTGAGACTAAAGGGAGAATAGTTGGAAGAGTGTGGGTATACTACAAGTTACCTATTTTGATCTGGAATTCCTGGACCACATCTGATGAAAAAGTTCTCTGAACACCTAGTTGGGAATTTCAGGATGTTGCTTTTACCTCATTTTTATCTGTTTCTTCATGGTTTTTAATTAGAATTAATTTCTTGTTATTTGGATCTTGTTCCTACAAAGGTGGGCTTTTTTTGGTTGTTGTTGTTTCTCTGTAATTTGAGTGAGTGTTCTTTAGCCATGTAAATGAGAGCCTGCTGAACGAGTAAAACCAGGTTTAAATGTTTTCTGATGGGAGACACACTAATGTGATGAAAGTTGACTTTTCAGCAAGAAAAGGAAGTGTTGGTTATGCTGATCAACGCAGCTGCAAGGTGGGCTTTTTTTGCAGGTGGCCAAGAACGGCATCCTGGCCTGGATCAGCAGTGGTGTGTCCAGCAGCACCAGGGCAGGGATTGTCCCCCTGGACTCAGCACTGGTGAGACTGCACCTCAAATCCTGTGTCCAGGTTTGGGTCCCTCACTGCAAGTGACATTGAGGGGCTGGAGCGTGTCCTGGGATGGGCAGCAAAGCTGGTGAAGGGTCAGGAGCACAAATTGAGGAGTGGCTGAGGAGCAGCTGAGGAGCTGGGGTTGTTCAGCCTGGCCAAGAGGAGGCTCAGAGGGAACCTTGATACTCTCCACACCTGCCTGAAAGGAAGGTGTAGCAAGGTGGGAGTCAGTGTCTTCTCCCAAGCAACAAGCAGCTGAACGAGAGAAATGGCCTCAAGTTGCTCCAAGGGGAGGTTTAGATTGGATATGAGGAAAAAATCCTTCACTGCAAGGGTTGTGAAGCGCTGGAACAGGCTGCTGAGGGAAGTGTTTGTCACCATCCCTGGAGGTATTTAAAAGACCTGTAGATGTGGCATTTGGGGACAGTTCAGTGGTAAGCTTTGCTGTGCTGGGTTAGCAGTGGGACTCGATCATCTTCGAGGTCTTCTCCAGCCTAAACAATTCTGTGATTATTTCCTCAGCACTAGAGTAGACTGCACAGCTGGGTGATGATGAGAGAGACCCGGAAAGCTAAAGGGATCTTTATGTTTTGGGAAAGGAAATGAATTCAGTAATTTTATTGTACATGAAGTGTTTTATCATTTCATCGCAGAAGCTTGAAAACAATGCATCCTTTCTGATTTTCTTTTCATGTGTTTGTATGAACGTTTGGGATATCCCAGATGAGTTAGTGAAGATGCAGCTTTGTGTGATTTTTTTTTTCCTAGCAGAAATCAGGAATTAAAAAAAAAATTATGCCCTGATAATCCAGTGTAAGCATAACAGAGTAATTTTTAAATAGCTGAGACTGAACACATCAGGTGTGTATGACACATTTTCTAAAATATTCTCCAGTATTGCAGTCTCAGTATTCTTTACCTGCGTAAAAGTAGTTCACAGAATTTTCTCTAATACTCTGTATTTCAAATACAGGTTAAAGGTTTTCTGAAGTTTTTCTTTTTCATATTAAAATACTGAACTTATTACTACTAATGCTGTATGGAAGCCCTGGAGAGATCAGTGTTGTAAAACGTGAGACCTCTGTCTGTACCCATTCATGTGAATGAACCTATTAAATACAACCTAAGCAAGATAACTTTTTTAGTAGTTAGCTCCAGTAATCACAACAAACTGGGAACTAACTGTATTTCATAACTGTATATTTCATAAGTTACACTTAGGCTTTTTTCTCCTGTTTCAAAGTGACTTTTCTGCAGAAACACAGGATCATGAAAAGGTTTTGGAGTGTTTCTTCTACTCAAGCACTGTTGTGCTTAGTTCCCTCTGGGTTCAACTGGTGAGGTTTTTATGGCATTTTCTGTTAAATTTATACAAATTGGAAAGTCTCCTGTAACATTTACCAGTGTGAAAGCTTGTATCTCTCTGAAGCCAGTTGCCTAGACTACTGTCTGGGCAAGGGGACTGTATAGACACCTGCAGAGAGTAATTCCTACCTTCATTTGGAATGGAACAATATGCCATCTGGGGATGTGTAGCCTGCTAGCTTTGGTTATGCCTGATTTATTAGATAATTAAACTTAGACGAGAGAAAATCTAATACATTATTTTAATTTACTTTTGCTCAACAGAAAAAGAGTCTTGCATATCTAGTCTTTAATTTCAGGGTAATTATTATTAGAGCTTGTCTGTTTCAGTGACCCAAATACTTGGACAAACTGTAAATATTGTATAGTAAGACAGAACTTATAAAATACAGGTGTCTGATTTCAAGCATCTGCATGTAGGTACAAAAGTAGCATTGACCTGATTTTCAGAACTAGAGCACTGCTGGTTGTGCCAACAAAAATAGAGCATGCTGACACTTTCTCAGAAACTGGTTTTCAGCATATGATCTCTAAACTCGTGCTCTGAAGTATGTATTTCATTTTTCTTTCTGAAGCTATTGTCTGACTTGATAATATTTGTTATTCTGATCTGTGGAGGAAGATGTGTCCACTTTTAGCCTTGCTCTGCTAATGAGGCATACAGGGCTTTTTGTCCTGTGAACTTTATACTTAAATGAGTTTTGCAGGAAAAAGGAAAGATTGCTAAAAGGTTTTAAAAAGGAGCCATCAGGATGAGCTTGTGCTTCACCATTCAGCACTAATCTCTGCTTTCTAATCATACATCTATGCCACCTTGCTTGTTTTGTCATTGATGAAAACTGTGGTGTTTGGAGGAGGAGCAGCTCTTTCTCTGAGTCTTCAGTGTACCTGGGGTGTGTGGGACTGAAAAAGGTGCAGCTGGACTGATTTAAAATGGCCATGCCCAGAATCAGATGAGGAATTTTATGACTTTGAATTTTGAGGAATTTTAAAGTCATGCTGCCTTTATGCTCCCAGCCATGTTGATGCAGCCCATGGCCCAGCCCTGCATGCTGCATGCACTTGGTGAGAAGGCTGCTGCTCCCACCTGGCTGCACTGGGGGAATGCTCTGCTGATGGACCATGAACAGCAAAGCTACTGCCACTATTGCAGCTTGAGTGAGTGAGCAAGGGAATGCAAGTCTACTCCCTCATGATTGGTAATTGGTCATGATAAAAACAAAGCTAGTATTCCTGAAAATGCTTTTAGTCTGTTTAAAAACCTTGTTTTCACGATGGAGTGTTGCTCAGTTGTAAACACTATCTGATACAAGGGGGTACTTAGCAGGTGAGTTTATAAAAGCAAAATTCATAAAGTAACTTTGTGTGAAGTAGATCTTTTATTTAGCAAATTGTAACAAAAGTTTGTACAGGTTATTGAATAGATTGTCCTCTGGGAAGCATCTAAGGAAGAAATGTGATGCACTACAGAGGGAGTGCAAGTTTGTGCTGTCATCTCTCCTAGACCTCTTATTGACTGAGTTACAGCATGTGCATTTCAGATAGCAGACCTGGTTGGCATTTCTAACCTGTTAGTTGTGAGCTATTGAACATAAATCTTCTAGCAAGGGAAAAGAAAAAACATTAAAAGAAGCCCAAAGCTTTGATCAGCATTGTGATTTTTAGTAATTTGTATTCAGTTGGAAGCTTTTATTGGCAAAATTGGATTTTCCAACTTCTTACTGCCTTATGGAAAAATGCAAGGGATCTCTGATCTTGGTATCAGTTTTCTCCCACTGACTCAGTCTGACCAGACTTACTGTCAGAAAGTGTATATCAATGCATGTAAAGGAAATACATGTTATATTTGAAGCAAGTAAGGGCTTTATTGCTTCTCTGCATTTAAGAGAGACAAATGTGTGTTCTGAAAAACAGCTCTGTGCAATGTTACAAACAGAATTGTATATTCAGAAAACTGTATGGTTTTAAATGAACCATTTTTAAAAATGCTGTTGCTGTAGAGAAGACACATAACACTTGAAAACAAAATGTGAGCCATCACATTAGGTTTTCTATTTATGGAAATTCCTTGATGGTTGAATCTCTATCATTCCTACATGCTACATCCTACATGCTGAACTGTTACCATACCCTGTTTGGAATGGGCCAGGATTGCTGTGTTGGATGCACATGATGGGTGTTGTGATCAGTCTTTTGGATTACACAGGGGCAGTGTGTAAATGTATGCATGGCTGTATCCTGTTACTGTCAGATGTAGAATTGAGGGCTCCAGAGGCATAGCACCTCAGGAGCTTTGGTCCCCAAGAAGAGTTGTTAGAGTGCATTTCTAAAGGCAATATGTTCAGAATTGTCAGAGTGAATTACAGGTGAATCAGAGAAGCCCACTGATTCATCCTATTAAACATATCCTGTTGCTGACGGTGCAAAAAAGACTTGTGCAGCAGCAAGTTCACTTGGAGATAACAAGTTTGACAACATTCTAAAAGCATGAAGGAGAATTTAAATTAAAATAAAGGTCAGCCATATATATTTAAGCTTTAAAAAAATTAATCAAAGGACGAAAAAAATAGAATAGGCCATGTGAAGGTAAGATTGCTGGCATGGTGGGGAATAAAAAGAGGGGAAAGAAAGGGAGAGGTGAACTTTTAACCCAACCAAAATAAATTAAGTCTGTGTCCCTCAAAAGCAAAGCATTGTCAGAAAAATTACCCTTGCTAACAACCAAGCATGTCCTTAATGAGATCAAGGACTCAGCCTCTGACAGAACAGGGTAACAAAGCACTTCTCTCTGATCAATACAACTGTATCTTGTTGTCTCTCCTTCAGTGTTATAGGAAAATTAAATAAACCTTTCTGCAATGGCATTCTTTCCTTTAGGAATCATATTTTAGAATTTTAAGGCATGTTTTATATTTGCTTCAGGCAACACAGGTTGACAAAGAAAAACTCTCACCATTTACCTGATTTCATAATCTAAGTATTCATCTTGGAAGAGTAATGATTCTGAAGAATGGCTTACATCTTCAGAAGAATCCTGGGCATCAGTGATCCCCAAATGTTTTTGCTTTGAACTGTATTGCCTAATGCTTTTTGTCCGTGGGAGAGAAGTTAGGCAAAAATAAGTAAAGGCAACATGGAAAGATGTAAAATTGTTTAGAACAAAAGAGTCCCTTCCCTGCAAAACAGCAGTAGAAAACCTCAAATTTCTAAAAATCTGGGCCAGGATAACATATGGTGATACACATGCACTGTGTGTTCAGTGATAAAGTGTTTGACACATAGTTATTGGTTTTAAAAGCTCAGGTATGCAGTACAAAAAAATAACCATTGCCTTCATGGTCGTGTAAAACAGTAGCACAGTGTTTGGAACTTCTCTAGTTTACATTTGATATCCCTGCAGATTCTGAAAACAGTCTAGATACTTTTCAGATTTGAGGTGACAGGGTAATATGCTTGTTCCTGTTGAAAGTGAGCAAGGTATGTCTACTGACTAGTAAAGCTATTGTTTCTGGCTTCAGAGAGCTTGGTATCTGTGATGCTAAAATGCTTCATCTTAGAAATGGATTTTAAATTGCTATATACAGCAAAGTCATCTTATCTAACCCAGCACCATTCAGTATTATCAAAGAATGGTAATGTCCCTCTGGTTTGAAAGAAAAATATACTCAATTTTATTCTCGTAATACTTTTTGTCGTGCTGGAAGGTCTTCCTTTTGAATACTGTTTGATTGAGAATTTTTTCCCCGTGTTTGAAACATTTTTTCTCCCAGTAAAAATGCTAGATGAAATGTTAGGAAAAAGTGTAAATAGCAAAACTGATTTGAGGGCCTGTTTGTTATCTGACATGACTTTAACCTTTTATTTTGTGTAACAGTTTACTATGTTAGAAGATAATTCTTTAATTGTGATGTCACAAAACCCCATACAAGATCAAGTACTGCCAGATCTCTTAAGCATTCCAGGACAGGTTCTCCCATTGTATTTTTTAACCGTTTTGAGAATATGGGGAAGACTTCTTTTGTACAGAAGGATGTGTGTGTTTAGATTAACAAACAACACTTGGACAAAGACATGAAAAAGAAAGATAAAATCTACATCAGGAGGTTTTAGGGATTTCTCCTCTCAAGTAACAGGTCTTTAAGGGCTTCTAAGGGAAGCAGGCAGGGTTGAAGCAAGGTAACATTTTGAACCCTGAAAATTTTGTTCATGTTTTGCCTGTTCACGGTGCAGTTGTTCTGTTTGTAGTTCAGATTCACGTGACTGTTGAGTCTGGATGAAAGATTTGAACTGTTGTGATCTTCAGTGATTTCTCTTTTGTAAGTGTGTCTCTTTTGAAGACATTAATTGCATTAATTTACCAGGACTGCCTAATTTTAAAGGTGAGCACGTGTCTCTGCAGCCCAGGAGTCATCTTGTCCCTTTTGGAGATGGTGAACTGGCTCCAGTTGCTGTTTGGGGGCAGTGAAGCTGGCAGAGTGCTGGTGCATCCCAGTCCTTTCCAAGGCATGCTGTGTTCACTGCAACAGGCTTGCTCAGTCTGTACATTCACATCCTTTTCTCTTTCTCTGTATGCTTCTCTCATTTGTCCTGAAGAACTCTCCTTACCCACACTTAGCACAAAAAAGGAGCAGTAATTTGCTTACTCTACAAGTGGAAGGAAAGGCGCTATAGAATACTTTCATTTCCAGAACTTTCTTAACTGGTAGAAGAAAGAGAATCATAAGCCAAATCAGTAAGTACAAATGGTCCCCAGACTGAAATAAATACCTGCTTTTCATCAGTCTCTATGTGCAGACCCAGGACTGGTTCAGGACTCCAAGTCTGTAGGATCCATACTTCTGTAGCACCATCCTCCTGGTTCACAGCAAGCCCAAATCACTGCTGCTAGAAGTTATTCCTGTAGTGAGGTACTGCCTCTTCACAGGTTTCTCTCATTCCCAGAATAGCTTTTGAAGCTGTATTACTGTAATTTTTGGTACCGTGTTACCCCTGTTAATTATGAGTAGCTGGCCTTCTACAGTCACAGGTACAGATGATTTCTTCCTTCAATTCCTGGACTGTTCAGAATCACAAGGCAGCACTGGTCAACTCTGTCGAGGTTCATGTGTGAAAAGTCTATTTCCCACCTGTCTCTCTGCTTCCATGCCTGTTATGGATGTAGCACAAGGACCTGGCCAGATTTAGTTAGCAAGGTCCAGGATCTTGTCTGACATCTCAGCATTACCCATTTAAGATTCTTGAGGTTGATTTCAGAGCCATGTTCAAAATTGCTACTTAATTCATTATAAATTGAAAGTGTCCTATTCTCAGCTGAGATAATTCTGCCACAGAACGAGTCAGCTGCAGGTTTTTATGGCTGATTATTCCTATGTGATAATGTTTCATAGCAACAAAGTGGTGCTGAGCCCTTGCTGCTAGTTGATTCCCAAATGGTCTTAAAATTCTAATTGAATCTGTAAATAGAGCGCTTTTTTTGCCTTTTTTTTTTCCTTGCTTTCAGCCTTGCCATTCGTAGGGAGATGAGAAGTTGTGCTCACTGCATGTTGTCAATGCTGTTACAGCACTGAGATTAAACTGTTGGTTTTCTTTTCTGACTGTAGTTCCAAAGGCCAGACTACCCAGTCTCAGAAAAAAACTCTTAAGTAAATAAGTGAGTAACGGTATTTGTTGATGTATTATCATATTTGCTGGTATTCCTTTCTCCTCATACAACAGAATTCAATTGACAACCTCTTCTGTTTCCAGTGTGAATTTTTTGAGATGTCACAGACACCCACTGAATTTGTCAGGCCGTAAGCATTGGATTGTACTGATATGTTTGTAGAACAGTACTGCACTGATGGAACTATGTGTATTTCAGTGTATAGGAATTACTGCTTTCTAGTCTTTATGTTGGGATTCACATTCTGACTCCCATTCTCAGCTGACAGAATGACTTGATGGACTCACCGATTGCCACTCTGAAGAACACTGCTTTTTCTTCCTCACTTCTGAAGAATGCACCTTTCCATGGGCTTTGCATTCTTCAAGGACATAACCAGTTCTAGAAGTGGTTCTTAGGCTGTTTCATGTGAGTGCATGAAGTTGGGAGGTGTGTTATTGCTGCAAAACTCGATTACTTTCGTGTGACACAAAGAGCTCAGCATCAACTGCAGCATTTTGTCTCAAAAATTAATTTGGCTCACAGTGAAAGATTCTCTTTTTGTCAGCTTGAACAGACCAATTATGTTCCCAAGGAGCTGAAGCAGGTCAGCAGCTAAGGCTGAACTGTGGGCTGTGCTGCAGGGATCTGCTGTGGCCATAAAAGCTGATGTGAGAGTTGCATGGCCAGCTTCCAGCAGCTCTGATGGAGAGTTCTGTTTATAGTGGCGTTTTGAAACAGAGAACATGGCGTGTCATTTCGNTCTGATGGAGAGTTCTGTTTATAGCAAGGGCAGGTAGTGGCGTTTTGAAACAGAGAATATGGCGTGTCATTTCATGAATACCCATCCAGAGAAAAGACAGATGAAGAGGGCTTGAGGAGGTTGCATATAGGTCTTTATTTTTTTTTTTAAGATACAGTTTTAATGAAAGCTTTTTAGGAGTTGGCAGCATATCCAAACACCTGCTGCAATGTTTAATTAAAATACTCCAGCTGAATGGAAAGCTTTCCTCCTGACCTTTATTGAAAAGCAAAGGATTATTTGACTTTGCATAGTTCTGACAAAAAAGTGCCTTAGTTTTTACAAGAAAAAATGCAGGTGATGAGTTGCCAGTATGAAAAAGTGTCAGTGTGATTTTACCCTACACAATTGTTTCGGATTAGCTGGTTTTATTGGACCCTTTTCAATTAATTTGCTTTGATTAAAGTTGCACAGGAACAGACGTGACAATTAATCTGCAGGTTGTGGTGTGATATATTGCAATGCCTTTTTTTTTTTCTCTGATGAGTCATGGCCGTGACATTTTGTTTATTATTTAACATTGCATGATTCACCCTTTGGTCCAGATTAAAAATGTGCCATGTCCTACAGAATTTACTTAAAACTTCAAACAGAAGTAGAGCAAAGCAAGCCACTTAGAACAGGGTGAATGCAATACAGTAGGAAGAAAGCTGTATGTTACACTAAAAATCTTGAATCATTCAATGAAGATGCATTAGCAGTGTGGTGAAACACTGTGTTTTGTTCAAAACGTGTTTATTCAGTTATGGTTCTTTATTTATCTCGGTGGTGTGAGGCACAGAGATTTTTCAGTAGGATGAATGTTCTTGTGAATCAGCTTTGAAAGCATCATGAGACTGTTGCATGTAAAGCCAGGGAGTTGTGAGAGAAATAAGTAAATAGCTATAAATACAGTGCAATGCATCTAGTTGTTTTTCACAGTAAAAGGCTAAAGTGTATATCAGCTTTGAAGAATGACTGGCTGAGACTTCAGTCTTAAACCTAAACCCCAGTTACCTTTTTTTGTTTCTTGTTTTTATGGCGACAGACAAGAACATCACTTTCAATGTTTAAAATAGTTTAAATTCTAATGTAGATGCAGCATCACCTTTTCCTATCATAAACTAAAAAAAAAATCAGATTGATAAGTCTAGTTGTCTTACAGTTTTGGGAAAACCATTTGTAAGCCTTGTTGAAGTATAGTGGATTTGCTTTCATGTGTGTACATTTTGGTATCTTTGCTGAGTCTGTCCAAAACTCACTTGGAAGTTTATCTGTTCACTTTGGCCTGGACTATGACAAATGAGGTTTGGTTGGCAGGAGCAAAGAGTTCTCAAAATCTTGTGTTGCCTGCAGTAGGTGACAATTTCTGTTTATCACTGAACTTAGAGTAGTTCTAAAACCCTGGGAGAAACATTGCTTCATATTTCCTTACTAATCACAGATTGTCCAGTCAGGTAACCAAGGAGGCATTTCTGAGCCCTGGCAAACAGAATTCCTAACAATGCATAAGTACAGTGACATGTGCCATAATTTCCTTGTATCTTTTTTCATAGAGAGAAATGTATGACTTAGATGTGGAAAGAAGTATAAATTTTGCAGATTAATAGAAAACGGCATTTTTCCCCCCTTTCTTGATGTGGAACATGAGGGCATTTTGGTAATAAACTATACCTGTCAGAATGGGAGCCAGTATATAACGTTAGCAATCAGCTAAGAGGCACTTCATATGGCTTGTATTAATCATACTGTCAATTTTAATTCCACAGGCACCCTTCTTTCCACTTTGCATTTAGAATTTATTTCAGAGCCTGATCAAAGCTCTGCTGTTCATTACATCCAGCATTAGCTAATTTGGCTTTTGGCAACTGTTACCCCTGTTCCTATTAAATGCTGGCCATAAATTGAGATAAGTGTTGTGCCAAAACATTTCAGGATTATCAAATGGTAATGTAGAGATGGGTGCATTATCATGCTGGTTTGGAGACTGTTAGGTTACTGCAAAATTAACCATTAGCAGATACTTAAAACCTCCAAGACAAATTTACACCTACAGTGCTGCTTTTCTTCATGCCTTCTGAATTGACTACAGGATTAAACAAACCTGAGAAAAATCATGTTCCTGTAACATTCCTGAAATGCTCCTTTGTGTATGCTGTAGTTTTATAGAGACTTTTATACAGGCAGTATTGCTAGTGAGCTCTATCATAAAATATTTTGGGTCACAGAATATGCTGTGTTTATAACACAAGATTACTAGGGCAGCTGTTTTTTCCCAAGCTGCAGTCAGTTAGAAGTCTGTGTACAACACTGATACAAGATCTTTTCTTTAGCTTTTGTTCTTTCAGCAGGTGTCTCTAGAACCTGCTGAATCCTTAGTTTGTAGTAGTAGATACAAAAATGGCAATTTGCCTGGAGAGAGGGGAAAATGCTGCTTGGGTAAAACACCCTCCCTAGTAGCACTTGGCCTTCTTTTTTTCATACTTCAGTCTTGAGAAAGTAATCTGAAGGTAGGCTGAAACTTCCAGCCTAAAAGATCTGTAGAAAAGCCTTGAACAGATATGTAAATGGTGAGAAGTAATGAGCTAGTGGCTTTTTTTTCAGTGTCAGATAAGTTGGTGATAAAATTTCTATAGATTTTGGACTGCCTCACATCTTAACTGTTATTGTTGGAGAAAATTACAGAGAACAGTTGGACTTCTAAATCTTTTCACAAAGTCTAATAAAACCAGATAATGCTTCAGTTCATTACTGGCTGAATAGGATGTATAACAGCTGTGGTTTAAACATTAGTAAAAATAAATTATAAATAATTAGAAAATTTGTTTTTAAAAAATACTGAGTTACTAGAAAACATAATGGTGTCATAAGACAAAATAATAGTCACAGCTGTGTAACTGATCAGATTACTTGTGCTTTTGAGTTTATTAGTGTGTGTATCTTTTGATAGAATATTTATTTATTTAATTGACTCCCCCTGATGTCTTATGTTTAAATTTGTCTCTGTTTTAAATACTTCCTAGGGCTTTCCAAGAGCTGGACTAATTTTCAGAAATAGGACTGACTTGCTACGCTTGCTTTCCAGACAGTCTTACAGACCTTCTTTGAAAACAGAAGGAGAGTACAAAAATATGTAAGGGCAGAAGAGACCCAGCTTCCTCCCTAGGAGATGATGTTTGCAGTATTTTATTTTTTGCTTTGCTTAACTCATTGCTTCTGCAGTTGCTTCCTGGAAACATGAGCACAGAATCTGCTTCCTTAGAGATTATCTTACCTTTTTTGATTTTATTAAAAAAACCTTTCTTGTTGTCTTACATGTTAGTCTCTTGGCTCAGGAGTGCTAGTCTGGAAATGTCTGGTTTTTTCTTTTCCATTTTGATGGTATATGAAGCAGTTGTAGCGTTCAGAATAAATTTGTTTCTTCAGAAAGAAAGCAATTCAGTAGTTTTGAGGCATAACACCAATGCTTATCTGGAAAAAGGTGCATTTTAGTGCTCCTGCAGGCCAGAACTGCTAAAATGAACCCAGTCTCATGATGCAGCTTAGTATTTACAGTTGAAATATACCTCAGAATGGCATATTAAAGCCTGATGTCTTTTTCAGAATAGATTTCTACTTGTGAGGTTTTACAGTGGATTTGTAATAAAAATACAGACCAGATTTCTGCACTAACTAAAACAATTTCTCTCAACTGTAAATGCAAGGAGATGCTGTGCAAACTGGCATTCTTCTTTTCAAACACATGAAGTGAGCACATGTCACACTCAACCACATCTAGGAAAAAATAAGCACTGTGATTCAGCCATGGAATTTTAAGATCCAGATTCAGCAAATGACTTGAGCATTATCAGGCTTAAATGTTTTTCTGAACATGAATGTATTAATGGATGTGCTTAAAACTAAACATAAGCTGAAGTGCTCTGTTGAGCAGCTCTGGGTTTCACAGATGTGCTGCTGGTGTCAGTGGGAGATGGGTTTTTCTTTCTGCTGCTGCCCTGCAGTCTGTGAAATGCCCTGTCAGAAATGCAGCCAGCAGGTTTCCTCGGTGTAAGAGGAGGACAGGGCTGTTCTGTACACATGATAAATGGGCAGCATTGTGCCATCTCTGCTCACCCTTTCTGCCACGTTTTGTAAGAAGCTTCTCTTCTTCCACTGCATCTACCTCGGCCACATTTTAATGGGACAGGCTGAAACTCTCCCTGCTGGATGGGTTCTTTAAAGTTCAGAGGTCTGAGGTTTTGCATTTAACATAAATGTCTTCCACTCTTCAAGAAGGTTGAAGATCTATAAATAAAGAAATACAGGCTATTTATAAATGTATAAAAATGAGATTATTACTGTGTTGAGGCATTGTATCTGTGCTCTGAAGTAGCAGTGTGAAGGCTGACAGAAGTTTCACTGTGATCTAAAGAATTTGCTTTATGATGCTCCTATGAGAAAACTGGCCAAACTTGGTAAGGATACAAGCTTCTGAAACATCTCTGGTTTATGTGCTTGGCAGTGTCTTACAGGAGCACATCAGGTGTGAGTGCAGGAATGTTTCACCTGTACTGAGCATATTCCAGTTGAGAACTGAGGCAGATTTCACTGTGCTGGAGTGGCAGGAGGTATTGGATCTGAGGCAGAAAGTCTGCAGTTCAGTCTGAGGGTTTCCCTGGAGTTACAGCAGGGAGGAGGCTGAAGTGAGGCAGAAATGGGCTGTGGTGCTTTGGGAATAAATAAATGGGGTAGATGGAGCTTACAGATGGTGGCAGGTGTTAGGACTGTGAGTGTGTGCACTGTGGGAAGAGAGGACAAAATCTCAAACTGAATGGGAGAGGTGAAGAAGCCATGAAACAACCAACAGGAAATAACTTCTCTGTCATTGCCCCCCTTCCCCAGGATTTTGGACATGTCTGTGGATAAAATGAAATTTTGAAAGAAAATTCTATAATAATTTATGGGACGTGATTTTAAAAGCAGCATTTCTCAGAGTAGCAAAAGAAAGGCCCTTTTTAAAGTCCCTCAGCTGTGGTAATTCTGCTCTGTTAGCAAAACTCTGTATTGAAGCCAATTCAGTCTACAGGAGGGAAGGAAAGTTTGGTCATGCTTTCTTCTTACGTATATTGCAGAAATATTTGCTCCTAAATGTGTTGCTGTCTATTAAAGACAATTTAATTTAATTGAACTTCCTGAGCTTTATGAAATTTATTCTTTGCCTGTACTGCTCCCTTGACAGAATTATTTCTCATTTTCCTCCCACCTATTTTTCTCCTCTCAGAAAGACGCAAGACCCCACAAAGTTAAAAACTATTGCCACAGAAGTACAGAAATTGGTGTGTTTTATGGCTTTTTTCATTTGTTTGGGGGTTTTGGTTGGTTTTGGTTTTGTTTTGTTTTGTTTTTTCCTTTGGTCTCTTCTTAGTGTTTGAACTCAGCTTGTTTTAATGTCAGAATACTGTCATCTGGAGCCCTAGCAAGGAAGCTAATGACGTCCCTGCCTTCTGTTCTGACAGCAACACCATCCAGCAGTGATGCTTTCCTTTGGCAAAGGCATTTCTTTTGCATCATATGCCAGCAGAATACAGGGGTTCCAAGTAAGGTGCCATTCTCAGGTGTTGGCTTTTGTGTAGGGTTCCTCCCCTGTGCAGAGTTAGTAACCAGTGACCACCTTGCTTCAGGGCATGGACAGATTCTCTGCTGGACTAGGTGCAGATTTCTGATTTTAATTGAAACTTTCTGTAAATAGTAGATTATAAAATAGGCTTTTGATGCAAAATTTTATTAATGTCTCCCCAGGCTGACGTTTGGCATGCACTTTGTCAGCCAACCAGCAACACAGATACGGCTTTTGTTCTTTTTTTTTTTTCTTCTTTTTTTCTTTTTTCCTTCATTGGAGTAGATTTTGTCAGGAATTGCTGCAGTAAAACCGCTATGGAAATCAAATTAGCTGTTCATAATGCTAGGAATTGAACCCTAATTTGCATTTGCTGTTTTAGAAGAGGCAAGGTTGGGGACCCACTGCTGCAAAGCAGCTGCTGCTTCTGCTCTGGTCGCTGGTTTTGCAGAGCAGAACGGTTCTGCTGGCTCTCCAGGCACCTGGCACCGGAGCACGAGAGTTTGGTGGCACTGCATTTATTGGGGGAAGAGATTCAGTGCTGTTTCTGTGCCACTGCAGAATAAGAGGGGGCTTTGCTGTTGGCATTGGAGAGCTTACATCTTATGGGAATGTTAGCCCAGGTTTTGCTCACAGTGGAACGATCCTCTTGTAATCACTAAGGCCATGTTCTTGCAAACAACACTGCTGTTCAATGGTTCCAGCTAGAAATAATGGTTGGCTTAGTAACCTCGTTTAACAAAAAAGCCAAAGCAAAACAAAAAAAACATCAAACCAAAAACCAGCTCTGTGAAGAAATTTTAGTATTGAACAAATACTTTCACACTAGTGTAGCAAGCTTGGATAAACTTTAGTATTTTGGTTTTATAACGTTTTCATAGTAGTGTTAATGTAAAGAAAGCAAATCTTGCTGCCTTTTGGCAATTTATATTCTACTATAAAGACGTTTCTTTTTGAATGCAGATGTCTGCTTTTTGTGGATCTGACTTGCAGGAGTTAGACTGAAACAAGGTTAGGAAATCAGTATGGCATGTGAATGATACAGTGAACTCAGCTGCTCGTTTCCTTACTTTCTCTTTCAATTTCTCTTGAATAACTACTTACATTTCATTTGTCAAATGACAATTTCAAAATGAAATATAAGCTATTAATAAAATTCATATTTTCAAGAGATTTTTTGGATCACATGACCCAGATTCGTAATTTCTGTCTTGACAATTACTTTGGCAATTTTATTAATACTACTCCAAACTGGCAAATAAGAATAGATGGAAAAGTTATCCAAGGAAGGCTGTTGATCAGATGTTTTTTTTCAGGTTCATGTCAGTTATGAGGTGGGCTTGCACTCAGTTTGCAGTCTGTTCAGTCCAAGGTGTTTTCTGAAGCCACGAGTCTTGCACACAGGGACATCCCACACCATCTGGGCACTTTGTGACTGGCAAAGCTTTGTTTTCATGGGAGGGAGAAGAACATGAAGCTGTTCAGAAGAATAAACCAGAGGTCTGCCTGACCCAGTAACCTTTTTTTTCTTTTAACAACGGCCCTTCATGGGTGCCTGGGAACGAGGATGACGGTGGGGCAAGCCAAAGCAGTGACTTCCACATCTGTACTCCAGTTTTTGATCCCTCTCTGGCCTGAAGGCATTCTGAGTCACAGGTCCTGCCCTCATGGTTAAGGCTGGGTTCTTGTGTTTGTTGGCTGAGTTGTGCTAGCATGAAAACTGACTTCTGACAAGCAGCTGGTTAGTTAGTTAATACTGCAGTGAAACTCTTCACATGGTCAAGCAGTTAAAACTGGTTGCCCTTCTAAATTTATTCTAGAATAGACTTTCCAGGATTAGCTGCAGTATTTTTGTTGGGTTTAGTTCTGGTTTTCCCGAGATGTCTCTTTCGTTCCATCCTCACCTGTGTCAAAAATGGGAAAAACTTAGTCAGTCTCTATCCTCCATTATGTTATTTACATGTCCTTGAAATTATTTTGATTTATTTTCTTAAAAGCTGTTTGACTTTGGAGCTACTTTGAAATCTCTGTGTAAAGTTACTAGCTTGGCTTATGTTTTCAAAACTTTTCAAGGGGCAGTCCTTGAACAATTACAGTTCCGAAATTTTATTTTCACTCTTTAATGTGAAAAAAAATCCCAATTTCTTTTGTTGCTCATGTGAGGTGAACTCCAATCCAAAGGACTTTGGGCATCTAGAAGTGACATTGTGTGATGCTGAGTCTTTTTATAACTGCCCATTGTAACTTTTCAAATATATATCCTTCTCCAAATGCCTTAATTTTTGCTAGTTCTGTCTTAAGTGTAGGATTTTAGCCCAATCCTGTTATTTAGAGTTATTCCAAATTTGA
Organism: Climacteris rufus; assembly: GCA_013398175.1. Taxonomy (NCBI): domain Eukaryota; kingdom Metazoa; phylum Chordata; class Aves; order Passeriformes; family Climacteridae; genus Climacteris; species Climacteris rufus. The sequence goes on along the minus strand of VZRZ01007521.1, from coordinate 495,614 downwards.
TCTCTTTATTTTCATGTTTCCATAACAAAATTAGTTTTTCCCCTTCAACCTGTGATTACTTATGACTCTGTTCTGAATAGGAGTATTTTTTGTCTTGTTTTATTATTGTCTTCCACATTTTCCCTTTTTCCATTTAAGAGATTCCTCAGTGCTGACTCTCATACATGTTCTATTGCTGTGTGTTCTAGCATAAACCAACATTGTGTGCTATCACTTTTTTGGAAGAAAAATTTGTTAGTAGCAGACAACATTAAGTAGAGGAGGAAAAGAAAACTGGAATGAGTGAATGTTTTATTGTTGGCCTATTTTTTTTAATAATGTGGTATTAACCATTGCATTACACAGCAGACATGCCAATTGTTTCATTAACCTCTTAGTCATTGTGTTTTCATTCTATCCATTTTCAGCCTTTCTTTCACTTCTTTAAGGAAAGTATTATTCCTTGCACTGTTTGTTTCCTAGACCTAGTAACTGTATTTCTGTAATACATTTTAAAAAATAATTTAACGTATGGCTCTTTGTTGCTGTTCTCTTACTTGTTACCATCATCTGACTTTTTATTTTAACTCTTATTTATTGGACTTGCCTGGTTTAGAGTTTCACTACCACTCCTGTGAAGTCTGTAGTGTTTTCATTAATTTCTTGCTTCTGTAATTCCAAAATCTGAGGGATTTTTGGTCTGTTACATTGTTACTTGTGTGCCCATGTCCATCAAGATCAAAATGTATTTCAGAAAGGAGCGCTGGTCTGCTCCCTTTTATATAAAAAAAATGAGGGGAATTTGATAAATAGCTTGGATGTGCAATCTAAATTTAAGCACCTCCCTGAGTATCATCGTGCCAGTGGAATTTAAGCACATGCTGGAAGTGAAGCACATTTATTGAAGTGTTGCCTTACCTTGGTCAGGGTTTTTTTAGCGAGGAGCAAGTTCCTGCTTACAAACATGATGCATGCTGTCAGCTCAGGACTTGATGGAGTGAGATTTATTATTTAGATGATAGTTGATATAAATGAAGAAACAAAACTACTGACTTGACAGTTTGGCACTTGTTTTTTGTGAGATAATGTATATTTAAGTGAAATTTAAAAACCCATTGGTGACTAGGTTCAACGGAACTTCATGCCTGTTTTCTCTCAAATAAGATTATAAAGTTTTGTGATAAATTATTACTATTTTGGCATCTTATATGTTGAGTGTTTCTCTATTTCCTGAAAAGTTTCTGTCCATGAGTGGGCCACTTCTTTAAGGATCATATTTTATTTTGTTTTGTTCTCTTCTGATGCTCTCAGGAGTGCTTTTATGTTTTAGTAACTTCTCTAATGTAGGAATTCTGTGTTTGTTCATATCTTTTACAATAGCTTGTTTAATTTGTATTGTACAAATGTATGTGCATGCATGTATGTGTGTTATAGTGTCATCTGATATGTAATTATACGTGTGTATATATGTACATTAAAAATTCACTCTGAAACTGTGTATAGTGGGTGCCATAATTCAATTTCTATACACCAATAATATGTTTTAAAAGCTATTATTTTATCTGGAATCACGAATACAAAATTCAATTAGAAATTTATAGCATATAGTGAAAATAGTATTATTATGAAAATGTATTATAGTGAAGACAGCATTATTATGGAAAAGCCAAACTATATGTTTAGATTCAAATTATCAATGACTGTAAATAGAAAAAATACAGAGTAGCTGAGGCCTAATGTGGTTATAGTAAGCTGTCTGTGTTGTGTATGTCACAAGAAATCATTTTTATGCCTCTATTACTAAAATTTAGAAATAATATTATGCTGGTTTTTCCATGTTTCAAACTTTATAGAACAACATTTTTCCCTTTGCTTTTTTTTTCAGCACTTGCTACTAGCAATAAAGTTTATCATGGCATTTGTAATTCCTGATAAACCAAGAGATATCCAGATGAAACTCGCCAAATTGGAATTTGAATCTTTAGAGGCTCTCAAACAACAGGTAAGAGCATTTCAGATGCTGCTTCGTTTTCTCTTAATCCATCATTGCTTAAGAAGTGGAGGAGAGTGTTATAACCTATGCATCAGTCCTTTCAACCCACCACAGTGTGCAAATCAACCAGGAAAATTATCTTCCTTTTCAGACAGTTGGAAATTCCTGGTATGGCTGGTAATGCAGCACCTTGTAATGTCTGTTGTCCTCGGTGTGCAAACATACTTTGTATATGTTGTCACTTTTAAAGGACATTGGGCTCTGTGAAACCTCATTTCATCCCCTGGAGGTGTTTGTTATTGCAACACTAGAGTTTCTTTCATTTCTGAAATACCATCACAAGTAAACAGTTATCTTGGCTCTAATATTAATCAGAAATTGTAAACAGGCTGAGCATGTTTGAAATAATTGTGTTGAGAACTTTGTACATGTGAGGAAATGATAATGTTGCCTTACTTTACTGTCCATAAAGTATTCTCATTTTCTTGTGTAAAATACAATATACTTAACAAGCATTCCCAAGCAATTTAGGAAAATAAGGAACTAGATTGTTTTATTGATAATTTCAGTTTTCACAAATGATTCCACAGAATCAGTGGTGGAGATCACAAGACATGAAGAATTGCATGGGATTAGCTTCAGCAGGATACAGAGCTTCTACACAGCTAGTTTTGCAGTGGTGGCATTCTTTAGGAGTTTCTGACTGTACCATGCTATATAGAATTTCTAAGTTATCTTACATATCAGGAAACAAAGAATAAATACCCCAGCATGGAGCTGCAGAGAGTCATTCCCCTATTTATTGTTATTTCAGATATTTTCACACTGCAGAGCGTGGTTTTACATGAATTTGTTCTATGTGTGCTCCACATGCACATGTGTAAACTCCTCTATACTATTTATTATGTGTGTAAAATGAAAAATTACTTTTTAAGGCATCTCCTGTAGCTGCATGTGACAAAATGATCTCTCGATTCCGGACAAACTGAGCCTGTAAACAAGACAGTGCCTTTTCTAGTTAAAATCCCCCAGTTTTGTGTGATACTAGAACATCACTATTGAGGTCAGAGCTGTCTTTCTTATCAGCCATAACAAACAAAATCCAAATTACAATTGTATTTAATGCCTGATAATTTTGTCTTCCTTTTCTCTAGTAGGCTGATGTGAAGTTACCAGGAGCTGGTCAGGGATCTCATGTGTTTTTTAGATAATATGAAAGGGAACAGGACCACATTTCTATTTCAGTTGTTCTTGCTCTGTTTTCATTCTGTAGATGGGCAAAACTAGGTCATCCACTGGAATGTTAAGGTCAACTGAATATAGTCAACTTTGGTTATAATGTTCCAGTTGGAATATATACAGAGGCTCTTTCAGTGTGAGTGTGCATGTCAGCAGTTAGGTCTTCATCTCCTGTCCTAGCATCTGTGCATTGCTGCTACCATATGTGCCTGATTCCAAGTTTTTCAGGGTTTTTTTCCTTAATTTAGTGGCTAAAAGTTAGTTTGAATTTTAGCAAGAACCAGAAGCCTGGCCTAGTTCTCACCTATACTTTCAGATTTCGTAAAGGATCCAAGAAGAGTATTGGCTGGGTTTCAAGTGCTTTGATAGGTACTTTAAAGACAAGTATATGCTGTCAACTTTTTGGATTTCCTCTGATTGATACTGTGCTATGTTGCCCTGACTTCTGCAGTTCTGGATGTTATCATTCTTTTGTAACTGGTTCTCAGACATTCTGTGTAAACACAGCCATGTTATTGTAACGGTATCTTTTTATTGACATTCCTTTCTCCTGGGCACAGAAGTTTGATGGACATTTCCTTTGACCAGTGTGATTGAGGGGAGGCTCTTTGTCTCCTCCAATCCACAGTGGTTTATTAGGCACATATATAATAAAGATGGGAAGGCCAGAGGCACTTGTTCCTTGATCTCAGCAGGTGTCTGTCTCCTTCTTTCGTGTCATTACTGTGACAGTGCTGTGTATCCCACAGACATGTAGATATTTGGGCTTTTTTCTTGTTCCTTAGTGGTTTTTTGAGTGAAGAATATCTGCATTTAAAAGTAATACATTGGCACTCCAAAAAGATACCAAAGCATTTATTTTAGGAGCACATTTTCTAGTTCTTCCTCTTGTTAGCATAGTAATTTATGCTGTATATCTTACTTTCAAGCAAAAAACAAGAACAAGAAGAATCCCCCAAAACATCAATTTAAGAAAATAGGCAAAAATGTCTGGGGCAAATATGTTGTGGGATCAGATCTTATGGAGAAGCTGGTTTGTATACTTTTGTTCAAGTATGCATCTCATTCCTTTCTTGATGCTATCCAGACATGCATTCCTTTGTGTTTTACCATATAATCTTTTAGAGTACTGCTAGCTTAAGATGCAGCTATTAGAAGGGCATTAACAAAGCCACACTGTAAACATCTGAGATGCTGAAGTAGATTATTGGGCTCCATATGCAGTGCTTGGAGAAAAGATCTCCTAATACAGCTGCTTGGAACAGTTCTATTGATTGTGCTTGGGATCCTTAGCTTTAGACAGTGTGAGTACCTTTACATTTTCATTAATGCTAAGCTAATTGCTTTTTAACCTGGTGCACTGGGACTGTAACTATTCTGTGTTCAAATCCATTTGAAGACTTGAGTGTCTATTTGAAAGGGATTTTAGGGAATAGAGTGTCTCAGCTCTCTAATAGAGTTGAATAGTCATCATTAGAGCTTGTTAAAAAAACCCTTCCTATATGGTGAAAAATACTGTAAAAAAAAAAAAAAGGTCATTTTATATCGGAATGTCAGTCTTGTTTTGAAGTTCTCAAAATTTAGGATAAGGTTTTTAGGAATTTTCTGCAATGTTTCTTTGAAACACCTTCACATAGTTTGTGTTAAGACTGTTGAATGGGTTGAATAATTGAACTATTGTGATACAGTCCTAGTATCATAACAAAGTTTATTAATGTAACTCAAGACAAAATACTTCAAACTTTTCTGAATCCAAATTGTGGGATGTGCTGCAGTAACAATTCCAACATGATGTATAACTGGTAGTTATGTTTAAGGAAGGATGGAATGTTAAAAGATGGGGAATGGCATATCTTGACATAAAGTGCAATTACTTATACAGCATCAATACTAGCTCTGAAAACACAACCTTATTGATGTGAAAATGCTTGTGGTTTTTTATGGTACTTTCGCATTAAAACATCTGAATTTTATAAATTAGGTAAAGATGTTTTTCCACAGCATCTCTTTCACCACTCTCTCAACAAAATAAGCATAGCCCTAATAGCAGCAACAGAGAAATACATTTTCGTGCAAGAGCTGGTATTTTCAGAGTAACTATAGAGGAGAAAAAGTGTCCTTAGGCTGAGGCAGAAATGCAGATATGGAGCATTTTCTGCTCTGTGCATCCCTTCCCAGTTTCCTCCCCATGCTCTTCCCTTACTCCAGGGGGAGCTGTCTGTGAACATTCTGTCATCCCTGTGCTCTCACTTCCTTCCTTAGTGTTCCAGCCATCAGTGAGCAGTATCTTTGAACAGGAATACCTTTTCCTTCTGATATGTGAAGCCTTTCAGTGTTCCCTCTGAAGGAACACGTCCATCTGTTGGGTATCTGGTGTCCATCTGTAAATGTTCCACCAGAAAGTGACTCCAGACAGATAACAGGCTCATGGATAAAGGGTCTGGTCAGCTGATTGACAGCTGTCATCCTCCCTCAACTGTCAGTAATGAAGAGGGTCAAGCTTAGTGAACACCAGCCATGAAAATACGCCTCCTTCATCCTCCCTGGTGTATTTCTGTTCAGAGAGTGATAAAGTGATGCAGTTAAGACCTTTTGCTCTTTCATACAGTATCTCCCTTGGTAGTTGTACCATCCATATGCAATTGCTTAATGACACTGGTGTAGTCTACATATCCATAAACAATTGCTTCCATTGCTTTGGAGTGATATCTAGGTGTTTGTAAGTCAGTGTTCTTCTTTTCTAATGATTTCCAGCAGAAAAACAAGTTTTGTGAAGAACAGTAGGTGCAACATTCACTAAGAGGTCTCCTGCAATGTCATCCATTTTCTGAAAACAGGTCTTGTGTCTCAGTTCTCTCTCAAGGAAAAGCATGAAATTAAGAATGCTGTGACTGATCTCTTCATTAACCAAAGGCTTCTTCAAAACATGACAGTGTATTAATTAATTCTTTTTGAAAAGAATAGTGAGCCTATAGAAAGAGACAGGTGTCTGTTCACCTAGGCGCAGTCATACGGAAAGTTAAGACCCTTTCTCCCTCCTTCTGCAGGTATTCTGGCATGCAAAAGTTGCTGTTCTCTCAGCAAAAACATTCTGATTAAAGTCATTTCAGTGCTTTAACATTGCAATTCACTACACTGCAGCAGCTTTAATAGTTGCAAAGCTTTCTGGTTTCTGACTGCAGTTGCTGAACCTTGACATTTCCCCTGGGAGTAGTACCCACCAGCACTAATCACATCCTTTCCAAAAGGAATTCACTGTGCTGGCCTGTTAGAGTGTGCAGCCTCTCTGAGAACAGCTTTCTGTAGCTCAGAACAAAACAGAGCTACAGCTAACTTGTGTGACATTTGTACATTCTCCTTGCACCTCTTCAGGCTGTTGTTCTTGCAGAGGTTTTCTATGTACTAAGATATCATGTGTCTCAAAATATGACTGTGGATGTGATGAGCCAGTAGAGCTGCTTGAATTACCAGTGAGCCTCAGAAATGACCCTTTTTTGTTGGTGGGGGAAGGGAGAGAGCAGCATCTTTGTTTTTAACTATTTAACAGTAGGAGAGTGTACGTCATTAGTTCTTAACATCATGTTTATTTATCGTGCAAAATGGGAACTGGAGACTTTTTTTGAGGCTGAAACAAGCTCAGCAGATTTCTGCCTTATTTGTTGCTATAATTATCAGAATTTAGAGGGACCTGTACTTTCAGGACTTCTCTCAGAACACTGCCAAACCCTGTTCCATGCTTGCTGGCAGTGCTGACCAAACACAAGGCTGCAGTCAGACAAGAGGAAGGGCAAGTAGCTGACACAAAAAGATTTCAGTCACATAATCAAAGATTTGCAGAATAACCTCCTATAGGTTATTCTATGATGAATAGATGAATAGTGATGAATAGTGATGAAACTTGAGCTCAAACATTTAATTTAGGTTAAAAGAGAATGTGAGCAAATAAATCACTTGCTTTATGTTTTGACACCACCACCCCCACCCAAAATAAAAAAGTCCTTAAAAATGGCATTGTTTCTAAAGAAGAAAAGTATTTTTAACAAAGCCTCATTTTTTTTGGAAAAAATATGGGGCTGCACTTTTTTGATAGGCTCCACTGGTTTGTATAGTCAGACCTAACTCACAGTTGATGTTAAAATAGAACCATTGCTAATTGTTGTTGTTTGCTGTAGGTTTTTTTAAGAGTCCAAACCTGTTACTTCACCTTCACAAATACAGTTTTTCCTAGTAAATAGGCAGAATGCTTTCAGACATATCAATATAACATGTGCATGTGTTTGGCAGCAGCAGGATATAATGCAAGTAAGATTCATTATATTTTCATAACAGTTTTTCAAGCATAGAAAGACTTGCACCTAGTCATGGAACAGATTGTGCTCAAACTTAGTTTTTGCCCGGGATATTTTAAACATGAATTCCTTTAATCCTGGAGCTTTCTTGAGAATATGTTATTGAAAATTGCTTTCAATATGAAAGTGTTAGCAAACAAAAATAAATTATGGTCCTTTAAGGAAAAAAAAAGTAAAATCAAGTTTGGGAAGAAGATTTGTTTGTCTCATTTGTGACTTTTCAGCTGAAGGTGAGGTGATACCAAGTCTGTCTGGTTGGGAATAAGTTAAACTTTTAAATATGGGACCCTTGAGAGCTAGCAGTAAAAATATAAACTTTTAAGCAGGTATGAGTATAATGTGATGGTAAGTGATACTTTTTCATGCTCTTGATGGGAACAGAACAAATAGAACAAACAGAACAAACAGAAACAAATAGAGCACCAGCTTGCAGTTGGCCATGGAGTTACGTTTCCACAACAGCTGAGTCTCTCTGGAAAGATAACCCATTTCACCTTTATTCAAATCCTGACCTAGAGCCTGGTGGTGGGATGAACATCAGTCAGCTCCATACTCTCTTTTTGCCTGACATCCCAGGTCATTGACAAGCTGTGATCTCAACAAGGTAACCTGGAGTAAGGGGATAGGATAAAAACAGGTGAGAATGGTTCCTGCTGTAAGAATGCTGCAGCTGCATGAGGCTTTCATAGTTTCAGAACCCTGAGGATCCCAATTATGTATGTACTGGTTTGAATACAAGGGAAGAGGCTATTCCACTTCCCATACAAATGAGAGTAAAGTGCACAGTGAGATTTGATGTCAAGAACTCTGATACCCAGCTTTTAACAGGGCGTTCACGTGTCTGTAGTGACAGACTTCTAAATAGGGTTGTACCTGTTACTGAGAAGGTGAAGGACTAGAATGAGAAGTAAAAATTAAATCTCATGTTAAAATTTCTTCAAATGAAAAGAATCCCACAGGGCTACACTTACCATGATTTGATAATGAGATTGTCTTTACAGAACTGAATAGAACTTGATGATAAAAAATACAGTATTTGTTGCAAGCACCTGTGGACTCCTACACACCTATTCCATGGCCTTTGAAAGGAAGTGCTAGTTTATTTGAAATAATTAAACATGACTCTGGAAAGCTTTCTGTATGAACAGGAAGACAGGATACATCTCAACTTTTTGGAGATGGTGGTATCAGCCAAATCCTAGATATTTAAATATTATCTGATTATACCACTACCACCCCTCTTCCCAAGAAAATCTCTGTCATCCTGTCTACAGGAAGAGCTCTTTTGGAGACTAACTGGAGACCAAAAAGGCCGGAACCCACAGAATTCCTGAAAAAGAGGAAAAAACTTAACAGTGTGTTGATGTCTGCATGTTGTTAGTGATGACACTTGTCCCATGGCTGACTCTTTGTACCTGCTGTGCAGCCTGATAATGGTCATTCTAAGAACATGTGATCTGTATGATATGTTGCCTACCCAGCCACCATGGTTTTGTTCATTTTTGAATTTGAAAAAATCTCTATGCTTGCTGGTGCTGCCTTGAATACTCATATTCTTGTGGTGTGAGAGAGAGCACTCTGATGTATATCTGCCATTTCAGTAAAATTCATGACAAATGATCAAGTTCTTGCCATATGAATTCATTTTTGTTCTGAAATTAGATGTGATTTCTTTAGAAAATTTAGAAATTAGATGTGATTACATGAAAAAATAGTCAATGTGTGTACATTTTATTTAAATTTCATAGTGTATGTTAGTACTTGAGGATGTTGTATATACATGACTTGAATAGCACATGCTTTTTGTATGAGCACTTTGTAAAGGTGGCTTCATGGACTGCTGCTTCAGGCTCTTTCAAGTATCTAATTCTGTACCTTCTCCCAGCATCTAAAGAGCTAATATAATTGAAAATGTATTGAGAGGGTGATTTTCAAAAGATAAAAATTGGCACTCGTTATCTTCCTTGTGTATTATTTTCTGTATTTTTCAGTCTGTGGTGTTGACCTGAACATGTAAGTTAGAGCCATTATTTTAATGGACAGGCCACAGGTTTTTTTTATAATTGTAGGTATGTAAACCAGTGAACAATGAACAGTGTCACCAGTGTATCAATGGATACAGAACATTTTAGCTTAAATCACAAGAGATGGCAAAATCCCTCAGAACAGTCAAAGGGTTGTGTTGCAAAGTAAGAGGGGAGACTCTGATCTGTCCCTTACTGAATGCATGCCCGTCTTTCCTGATACTTTGATGGTGGCTTGAGATTTAATCTCATAAGGGATCTCTTATTGCAAGGATCACTCCCTCCTTTGTCCCAGAGTGGACCCTATCCTGCATGCTGGGATCCCCCTTACACAAGCAGTGGCAATTTGTGCAGTAGCTCCCTGACTTCTGCTCTGCACCAGTAATACCCACAAAGATGACTTTTTTTTTCTATGAACCTATCTTAAAGCATAAAATTTTCTCTCCCTCACCCTCTCATCTGGAGTTCAGGATGGGTGAAATGGTTGTGCTTCCTTCTCAAAAACCACGCAGACAAAGACTGCATTGCAGGAAGTTTCAATCTTTGAGTGCCTCTGTCTCTTGAGGTGTCTTACTGGGGACACCTGCCTAGCAGGTAGTGCAAGTGGTGATTGACTTGTAGTCAAATTATTGTTTCATAGGGGTCACTGAGTTCCCACAAGCTGGACAACATATGGCAGCATTTGAATTTTGGCTTGGGGTTTTTGTGCCACTCATAATTTTCTAGAACAAATTATCAATTCCTATTTCGTTTATATTCTTGTAACTTTATTTGGCAACTCAGTTTTGTCTACTTGTTCTTTTTGCTGCTTCTCAAAATTTGTGATAATTCAAAAATTTGAATGTACTCAGATTTGAGCTGAGGAAAACTTTCCAAGTGAACAGACGGATGTGAAGCAGCTTGGTCCAACAAAGGTGGTTTCATTTTAACTCCAGTGTATTAGAAGGCTTCTGCAAATTCTGCATATGCTCATCCATGTCAGCTGAAAAATAATGGTGTCTGATGTAGGTATCTCTGTTGTAGCACAATAGACACCACTCACTTGTTCACAGATAATTAGCTAAACACAGACTGAACATAGTATGTGTTCTGTGTCAGTACCTGTTCTCTAAGACTTGCTGTATCCATAATATAAGGAATTGTGCTATAATGTCTTAAATAATTTTGCCCTTTACCAATATCCAGACTGATACTGAGACTACAGTTAAACATGATCTTTAAGAGCTTGTGATTTCACAGAATTATGGACTGGTGTAAGTTGGAAGGGACAGCTAGAAGTCCCCATGTTGAGCTAGTTGGTATAACTGAAGCTCCTTGTGGACTAGGAAAGGTCATATTTTTAAAATAAACACTTCCTCCAGAGTGACATTTTGTCAGAGAGGATTTTGGAGTTTTCTCCTATTTGCTTTGGATGATTAAAATAAAATCCATCTTTTTTTTTTTTTTTTCCTCTGGAATACTTTCTATGGGAGATTTTCTTTGTGAAAATGTGTGTTTCATGTGTCAAAACAAAAAGTCCCACCTCTGTTACTAGTAGAGATGCAGGAGCTCTAACTCCAAGATGTGTGTGTGTGGCAGGACAGCACCAACAAAATGTAGTATATGTGTTTCATACATATGGTGAGGATATTTTCACTGATTGTGGAACCATGGTGGAGATGCACTGTTCAGTGATGGGCACTGCTTGATTTAATAGAGACTGGTAAGTGAGGAACTGTAGAAAATTTGGTCCCTTAACAGAGCATGACAGGATGTCCAGCATCTGAGGAAGATGCAGACTCTGAGTGTGAAGGGAAAGGGAGATTGTGAGTCCCATTTTCTGCCTGTGCCAGGTGAGGCAGTAGAACTGGGACCCTGTGCTGAGTCACTTTGCTAGAAACAGGCATGAGGTATCAATCAGACATAAGTTTTAACTTGCCTTCTCTCCATTTCCTGTGTATGTCCCACTGAAACAACCTGCTGGCTTTCTTAGGAGGAGACTGGTAGCACTTGTATTATCAAAGGAACTTGGTTTTGGCATTTCTGGATGGGTATATGTGATTAGGTAATCAGAAAGGAGCTCTGATGCCATACCACGAATGCAGGAGATGACAGTAGGAAAGTCTGCAGAGATTAAGCTTTGATAGTTTTTCCAGCTAATGCACATTTAAGATGTGTGTGTGAGAAGTCTTTATCTACCACATGTACATTTATAAGCCTTTTGTTCCAGTATCAGCAGTTCTTTCTAATGCATGATTCTCTTAAATTATGTGACAGCCTGAACCAGCAGCTTGCAACCTTTGCTGCCATCATATAAGGGAGATTATTTAGGGAGGATTTATTTAGCTTGTCAAGAAAAGGGTGAGAAATGTTGTGTAAGTTAGGTAGGTATTTGCTACGGCGTGGAAGTGTAGTGGGAGACCCTTTGGCCTTCTTGATAAAAGCATCATGTGGCCCAGTGTCTGAAATCAGACATTGCATAAAGAAGGCATGATTTTGTATCTGTGGAAATAGTTGAGTGTTGGTCCAGAGGGACAAAAAGAACTTTTATCAAAGACTTTTATCAAATGCCACGTCTACCAGCATCCACAAACAGATGTCCAGGAAAGAGCAGGGAACAGTGGCAACTAGATGGTGTGCTTCCTCCTAAAACCTCTCATACTTCCCAGGAATTTTTAGCTCTTGATTTTTCTAAGACAGATGCAGTATCTCTGTATTTAGTAATCTTCAGTTTTTTCTCTTCCATGGTAGTGTTATGTTCCTTGCTGAACAATTTTGAGCTTTAGTATCCTTCAGCAAGAAGTACCACAGCTCGTTATTCTTAGTGCCAAGGACATAGGTTGATTATTTGCAGATGTTTTAATATATTCAATTTGGGTTTGATGGGAAAAAGTCTTTAGCTTTTATATCTGAGAGGAGGTATTTGGCTGAATTGTCATGGAGGTCCTTTTGGCTTCTGGAATCTGTAAACTTGAGTTTCTGTAACTTTATTTTATGGGCTTTGTGGAAAATATGATGTCCTGATTTGCTTTTGGCTTGTTAATGCTTGCAAATTTGCTTTAAGACAATTAGTATAATCAAATCATATGCTTCAGGGCTTTAGCTGACTCCTTTTTTCCTCTGTTTGTGTATACATGGTCAAATAATGTGAATTGGTGCAGAATCTTCTTTCTTGGAGGCTGGGTTAACATTTTGCTAACACAATGGAAGCCAGACTGGTTACCAAATTTGGGAAAATTCAAGTTCATGTGGTTTCTGCTCCTCCACCCCACTGTGGTACCTGAATTGATTTACCTAATCTGTTCCTTGCCACCATAGTGGAGATATTGGGTGCTATGGGTACTTTCCTGTTCTTTTTTCATGGAAAATAGCTTAACCTGCCAAAATGTGAAAAGTCTTCAATACTGTCAGTTTGGTAGTGGTCATTAGATGAGCTCTCAGGACTTGGTGGTGGTTGATCTCGTGGCCTGTTGTGTTTTTGAAGTGTGCTGGGCACTTATACCACATTGCCATGACATTGTTTAGTTTCTTAAAATAACTGAAGTTATTTCTATCACTTGGGACTTTGGACACTTAAAAGTCCAGTCTTTCAAACAGTGTTCACTTTATGGAAGAAGAAATTATTGCACTGATGAGGAGTAGGTTTGTATTGCTGAATATATTTGGTTATTTACGTGTGTGCCTCTTATATAAAGTTGCATTGTATATCTGAAATTTTCTTTTAATTATAAATTAAAACTGAATATTCCATTAGTAATTAGCTATGTTATTGGCTTTGTTATGAGAGGCATTTATGTGCAGAAAGGTCACGAATTTGTTTTATGACGGGAATGCTTAGAAATACAAAGAGGTTGAATCTTTCTGCTGTTTGGGATCTCTTGTGTTTCAAGGAGGACACTTTGCTTAGAGAGTTCTGGCCAGCACCTCCACAATGTTCAGCCAAATTCCAGCAGCCCCTGCTTTCTGCCTAAGGCTCGAGTCACATCTTTCGTTGTAGCTTCTGTATTTATGTATTTTCTTAAAGGCATCTTTATAGTCACAATGGGCAGGGTTTTAAAAGTTCAGCTGAGTATAGGCAGCTGCTTTCCTTGGAGGATATGCATTTAAAAATTACTGTCTTTCTACTTAGGTATTGTGTGCATAATGTTTTCCAGCAAGTATTAATCATACTGGGTAGCTTTGAGGGCAAAACTGTTGCACTAAGATAAACATTTGAGAGTCTGCTTTAATGCCCAAAGCCTCTTAGCTTTTTTAGGTCAAATTATCTTGTATCCTCTCACTGTGTTTCTAAGCATGCTACTGCTAAATGCTACTTTTAAAATTCAGATTCTGTGTTTTATTTTTGTTTACAAGGTTAAAGAGAGGGTATCTCACAATTAAGGTCCTGAAGTCAATGGCAAGAAAAACAGAGCAGTTCTACTTCCTTAGAGCTGGCTTAAGAATGCTGGTTGGTTTACATTTACAATAGTATCTATGCTTTTTGTCTTCTGTAAGTGTCATTATAATACTGGTGCAATATGAGGCTGTTTGGCTACAGCCGTGTGCTAGGAGTTAAAATTTTTGTTGACCAAAAATGTATGAGTTCATTATTCATACTTCTTGTTTTCTGAAAGACTTTATTTTACAAATACTCTTTTCTGCAAGCTATAAATATTTTTAAGCAAAAAAAGGCACTATATATTGAGTAACTATCCTAGAAAAGACAAATAGAAGTAATTTTCTCAAAATGCTTTTTTTTTTTTTTTTTTTTGCATTGATATCAGCCAAGATCTCACATCTCAGTTGGTAAGAACTGCTTTTTCATTAGATATGGTCAAAGTTGTAGCTTTGTTAAATACTTCACTACTGCACAAAAAAGTTTCTTTCTCTTCCTCCTCAGTGAATGCCCTTGGTTAATATTTGCCATCTTTACCATCAGGTAAAGATTAAATTATTGAGGACTGAGAAAAAAAAGCATTTGTAAAAACACAGGTTTCTCCTGCTGTGAACCCATGGCTGTAATGTGTGCACAATGTGATTTTTCTAAAGTTAGGTTTACTGGCAGGGGATATATGTGGAAATGTCCAAAAAGCAGAGCCCTCATCTGTTCCTGCTGGTAGCTAGCATGATGCCATTAGTGTCTGGAATCTGGGGAGCTCGGCAGGCGGGGAAGCGAGGGAGGATTGTTGGGAGTCTTTGCAAATATCTTCTTAAAAGCCGGATAGTGAGAGCGTTGGAGAGGGAGAGCTGTCAGATAGTCAGATATCTGGGAGATGGCTTGGCTGCCACAGTGTGTGAAAGTTATGTAAGGTGTATAAGCACATTGCATAAGAGCTCCCCCGTGCTCGAGGTCAGCGGCTGCTCTTCCAAAACGAACCACCCCCTGCTGAAACCAGCCTGGAAACACAGGCAGCACTCCTGGGAAATGCCATCCCTCATTTCTACAGCAGGAGCAGCATGATTGCATGAGGCACATATTAAAATATTCAGAAGTCATATAATGATTTGCAAGAAGAACAGAATCAAATGCCCATAATAAGTTAATTTTTTATTTTTTTTTACTGAATATCAGTTTAAAAGAGCAAATCACATATAGCAACTTCTATTCTGGTGGAATATTTTTCAATACTATGAAATGGTGGGGCCATTTCAGGAAGGGACTGCTGTTTATACACAGTCTGAATAAGCATTTCTTTGCATTTGGAAAAGAGAATTGCAGCTCAGCAATTTTTTTGCTAGTTGTTTAGATATTGCTAGTAAAATATGCTGCAGATTTAAGTGTCATTCTCCTACAAATAGTAGCGTGGATATTTCTTTGGGGGAAAATCTGCTGAGGCTCCTTTAATCCATCACAGTTTAAGATCAAGATCAAAAGGTGCTTGATGATGAACCTTTTCCACCCTCTGCAGCACATTTTAGTGGTAGCAGTAAGAGCTCGATTCTTCATGCTTTGGTCAGATAGCTACAGCTCCTTCCTGACAGTGTGCCAGATTTAGTTTATATTACAGGTTAAATGGTTGAAATCGCTGTAGTAACTGCAATAGATAACAGATGAGAGCTCTACAAGACATTCTCTTCTGAAGTTATTGGGAGCTTGCATTCAGCTTTGTGAA
This sequence comes from Climacteris rufus, assembly GCA_013398175.1. Classification (NCBI taxonomy): domain Eukaryota; kingdom Metazoa; phylum Chordata; class Aves; order Passeriformes; family Climacteridae; genus Climacteris; species Climacteris rufus. The sequence goes on along the minus strand of VZRZ01007521.1, from coordinate 479,959 downwards.
GAAGTATTCTTTTTCATCATTCAGTCTCCTCTCAAAAACTCTCTTGGAGGTGGAAAAGACAGCACAATACCTTCATGCAGGTGGCATGGAGTGCTTGCAAGGAGCTTCTTCTCATTCAGATGTTGTGGAACACAGATGACATGTCCAGAGGCCAAGAGCTGACAGAGTGCTATGATGGTCACTGTCCAAACAAAACAGGAGCAGTGTTAGTTCCACTCTGCCCAGAAACAATTTGATTTGGTCATGGGCTATTCACCAATAAGCTGAAGCCTCTGTACCTGTCCATCATTATACTAAACTTAACACATTTTATGTTAGAGCTGCTAATACATAAGTCCAACCTATAGGCCAATTACCTCGTCTGCCTGATACTGCTTCTCAGAGCTGCAGTGGGATCTGTGTTCATATCCAGCCTTGCTGCCTCTGACACTCACCCTGTGATCCACTCCCAGAGTGAGGGGCACTTCAGCTGCACTCAGACCTTCTCCTCCATGAAACAAAGAAGAAAACTAAGTGCAGACTCACTTGTGAAGTAAAATGAAGAAAATTCTGTCTGTTGGTGATCTAATGTTAATCACTGAACTCCTGAGAAAAGCTTTCTGCTATTTCAGTCTGTTGGCTGGTCCTGGAGTGATCACAGCTCTCTGTGAACTCTGCGAAGGAACATTTGGCAGGAGTTGCTGCAGCCTGTTTTCCTGCTTCAGTGCCATGAAACACATTTTGTCACCTCACAGTTGCTGGGATCTCGTTGTCCAGTTTGTGAGCAACTGCTTTTTGTTTTGTTAGGACAAACTGAGTTTTGCATCTGTTCCTTGAAGAAAATCTTGTCCTTATTTCCTGTGTCTCAGAAGATAGCCCCATGAAGTCATCCTGCAGTTCCTGTTCTGTTTAAGTAGAACATTTCACACCAACATCCTGTCCCTGTAACTCACTACTAGTCACTGGGAGCAAGGTCTCTGTAGGCAGTTTCTTAAGGAAGAATAATTATTTACACGTTGAGGTAAGTATATGCAGTATGTATAGGCTGTGTTCATTGTGCTGCACTGCAAGTTTTTGCCTCAATGAGTTTTCTATCTTAACGGTTCCTCATTCATAAAGAAATAGGGAGCTGGTTGTTTCTTCCCTAGCTGGGATTTCAGGACTGGCAGTCCACAACAATCCTGGGTGTCAAGTGTATCACCAGCAAAATCCATACAATAAAACTTAAAGAACCATTTAAAGTAAAATAACGTTTCCTTAGCATTGAGTCTGTAGGTAAACAAGGGCCAAACAAGTTGGCTCAGTGTTGCAGTTCTGCACATCAATCTGCAGCCAGATGGTTACCTTTATCTGATTAAAAGTGCCCCTGACTTGGAAATAAACGTGGTTTATGGAATTGTTGGGTGTAAAAATAGTGTCCTCCCCTTCCTGCCCTGTTCTCTCAAATTTTGTACCTACTTTTCATATTCTGTCCATTGTGTTTTGTTCTGAAAGGGCTTTTGTCTCCATTTCGGTGTGTAGACTCTTCTGATCTTCCCAGTTTTGCATTTCTTTGTTTTACTTATCTGAATGGTTCTTGTCTCCAGGGGAGAGTTGTTGTTAGGTCGTCATGCAATGAGTTTCCTGAACCTGATTTTATAAATATACTCTTTGCCTCGTTGCAGTTCACCCTGGACTCTAATCAGCTGTTAGGCATTTTAAAGTCCCTGTACAGTGAGTATTTTGTAAACATCCATTTTCTTGCCACTATGAGTGTTCCACAGCTCTACACAAAGTGACAATGGAATTAATCCAGGAAAAGAAATGAGCTGAAAAAAGTCATTTAAGTACCCATGCCAGCCTTGCTCCGCTAGGCAGTTTGTTTACATTGATTTTATTAGGACACAAACAAAGAACTATGGAAGAAAAGAATCTATTCTGAATTGTTTGGTTCTCTCATCACAATATTCAGTATTTGGACAAAATCTCCCAGCCTCTCAACTAGATCAAATTGCATTTAATTTACCCTCATTATGCACACATTTTTGTTATAACACTCAAAATACTCAGTTCTCAGGGGCCTTAATTTCAGTGGTAACACAATGTGATGGTTTGCAAAGAAAGCCTGGTGCAAACAAAACTGAATACTGAAATCTGAAATTGAAAGTTCAGGAGGGTCGGAGGAGTGGTAGAAAGGATAGTTTGTACATGGCACACTTAGGTGTTCCTTCATTTGATTTTTAGCTTTACATTAAATAGCAAAATCAAGTAATTTCACCGTCTTCACGGTAGAAAAAATAATGAGCAATTCCTGCCTTCATCATGGTGTTGAAATGTATGTTAACTGTGAGTTCTGTCATTCTATTTGAAGTACATTTTTCTTTTCCTAATGCACTAACTTCTGTGCATAGACACATCTTTATACATCTGCTTGTGGGTCTGTATGTGCCCTTAAAAATGTTTTTTGGTAATACTGAATCAGCTTGTCAGTGACAATTTTGATAGTAATTCTGGTGCTGAATCATTCAGTACTGCTTCATTTAATTTTTTTTATTATTTCAGGAATTTTTAAAGGTTTGGGGTTTTTTTCCCTCTAGGTATATGTTCTGCTTATGGCACCTATACTGCACATGCTTATGTGGAAATACAGTTTTTTCTTTCTGAGTTGTTCCTCCTCTTGTGAAATAACTTTGATTTTCATCAGTCTTTCGAGATAGGAATTCTGCAGTTTGATTAGAAAGACAAGGCTCATCATGAGAAATTTTTAGAGATATTAAATCCTGGAATATTGGAGGTCTGGTTGAATTTCACCAACAGGGATAGAGAATGCAGATTTAAGATGACTGAGTGATTGTTTTCCAGAGGAGTGAAAACCACAGTTTCTGAAGGCTGGATTGATGAATGAATGCTCTGGGGATGTGCTTTGTAACTCTGTAACCATGTGAGATAACAGCACTTTAGGAGCTCTGTGCTGGTGAGGAAGAAAAACTATTTTTGACAGCATAAAACTCCTGTAAGCTGATTGGAGGTATTTGTGTAGTACTAGCATTTTGCTGTCACAGCTGGTACAGTTAAAATACCTGCACTGAATTTTATATAGATGTACTAGGAGAACTGGCTTTAGATATGCCAGTCTCCCCTGTTCCTTGAAGAAAAGCAGAAAAAGAGATTCCTCCAAACAGGAATCTACCTTTGAGTTGTGAGCAGTCTAGGAAGGAACCTACCCCTCTCTGTTCACTGTACATGGAGCATCTTGGGTCACGTCTCCCTCAGGGTGAAGTGGGGATATTTTCATGGATAGACACCAGCTAAGAACTTAGTCTGTAACATAAATCCTGTCTGAAAATGGAAGTGTTCATGTTTTGACCAAGTAAGGGACAAAATTAGATATGTCATAATTTACTTGAGGGTGAATGATGGGGGTAGAAAGGATAGTACTGAATTAGCTGAATTAGACTGAATTTAGCTTCAGAAAGTATGAGTGTCATCTCCTAGCAAAGGTTTTGTTTGGTTGTGTCTCTGTGTCTTTTTTTATGCTTTATTTAAACAAAATGGCTTCACTGATATGGATGAATTTTTTTTAAGTCTTTTTAAATGTTAGTCCTAATTTTTCACAAATACTTTGTCTAACCATAGATATGTATAAAAAAAAATCTATGCCTAAAAGTAGAGCATAGGGTGGGTTTTGATTGTTAATCCTGTTTATTTTTTTATAAATATCCTGGATTAATTTAAAGAACGCTAGGACCAAAATTGTGTTTGTTTGTTTATGCCTGAAGGTCTTTGCATTTTCACTTTCAGGTTTGTTTCCTCCATTATCATAATCACCCTCTTACGCAAAGGGACAGTATACAGTTGCATTTCCTGGAGTGTTACACAAGAATATCATCATTTGCCAAGGGCAGTGCAAAATAAATAAGTAAATGAATATGCACTGTTGTCAGGGAACAGCATTGCAAACAGTTTCTGTTCTGATCTTAAAAACTTTAGCACCTGCACTGTCTATAAAATCAGCAATTGGAAATTTGACTTCAAATTGACTGAATCCCTTGAAATGAACACACTAGAGAGCAGTCTTTGTTTCCAAGGCAACAATCAGCCCTGTTCCTAAGGACTCAAAAGGTGTTTAAATGACAAGGTTGGCTTCAGAGTACTTCTTACTTAATTTAAAATTTACATTCATTCAGAATATCTGGAACTATAAAACTTTCATAATGTGAAGTACAGCTCTCATTATGTCTTTACTCAGTCATGAAAGGAACTCACTCCTACAAAATATATTTCCTTCCCAGTACTATACTCTAAATATGTTCCAGGTCGTGCTGCATTTCCAGTTTCTCGGTGTAACTATTATAGGAGACAAGTAGTGATATCTATAGCTAAGGTTAGATAATACTTTCTGTTACATTAAACTACAGCATTAGAACTGTAGCAAAAATTAGGTTCTGCAGGTTGTGGTAAAAAAAGTAATCAGGTATTTTGGCAGATGTAATCAGTTGGATCGAACGAAGAGCTCTTAACCCAGCCAGGAAAAGGTATTCGTGATAAATGACTAACAGAGTTTCATGAACTGTTCTTCATACATTAAAAGTTATTTTTTCAGGGTAATTTTTATGAATGCTCATGGAGAGCTTTTCCATACTTGTGTGGCAACGTGAAAGAATAGTGGTTTTGAGGGATAAGCATGCTGGCAAGGAATTATTTCTTTGGCAAAGCTGTGAGAAGAGTTAGTTGTCTGTGTCAGAATGGAGCAACTGGATGCAGAGTACATTACAAAACTTCCAAAAGTCAAAAGAATTTAGTTTAATGCAAAGGAACCATGGGCTGAAGAGAATGATGATAAAGGCACAGATCAGAAGGATAATTTTGTTAGTGAAATTTATGATTGTAGGGGTTTTTTTTTATCAAAGGGAGGGGTGAGTGCAGGCCTAAAGCCTCAGATTCAGCTGAGCTGGAGACAGAGGAATTTAGCGTTGATACAGGTTTCATATCTGTGAATGATTCTTTGCTCTCTGGTTACCTGTATTTTTTCATGAATTACAGATTCAAATTCTTACCACATTTCGTAGATTTGTCTAGGTTGTTTGTGAAGTGAAGAGTAGCTTTGGAACATCATGATCTTGAGGCAGGAATATTGGGGAGAAGCAATTTACTCAGTCATGGAAGTACTTCTGCAAATCCTTTGAGACAGATTTTTCAAATTACGGTTTCCAATTCCTTGGAAATATATTGACTTGAAATGATAACATTTCATTCTCTTTATACAGGAAAGATTGGTCTGTTTTGGAGGTTCATTAATCAACAGATGTACTTCTGGGAGAGGTATCACTGTAATGGTTTTCAAAGACTCAATTGTTTTGTAAAATACAGGTATGAAAACCTGTGTGGCTTTCCTGTACAGTCCAAATGGTGGAATGTACAAATCTGTTTCACTTCACTGCTTTTTACAAGAGCCAAGAAGCATGGAAGTCTTTAGCTGGAATAATCAGCCCAACTCCATTAGGTTTGAGAACCTCTCGCTCTCAAGCCCAGAAGGATTTTTTTTCTGGTGATGCTTGAATACTTAAAAAACCTAATGTTTTTAAAGACCATCTAAAACTTATAACAGCATTAATTATCAGTACCAAAGTGAGGACTGAAGGTTTGTTAATGACATAACCACTGTAAAATGGGACTAAAGTGAGAAGTAGTAAATAGAGGGGATCTTGCCAAACCACTGTTCTGCTCCTTGTGCTCTGGATTTGTATTCCACCCGATATTCTTACCTCAGTGAGTGAGGTTGCTTTACCTAAATTTATTTTTATTTTCACTCTTTAATGGCAAGGTAAATACTTTTTTTACTCTGCTTAGAACCTAACTGCTGTGCCTTGGTTTACATGGCATTTATTATTCAGGTTAAACAGTTCCTGTATAGAGTACAATCTGTACTTAAGCAGTGTAGATTCAGAATTGTCTCATTTGCAAATAAATGGTAGCTCTACGTAAGTCTTGGATCTTCAAAATTGTAATTACACTCACTGTTTTTTGTTTTTCTTGTTGCCTGCCTAATGTATTCCTAGTTGTAAAGAAGATAAGAATTTTGCAGAAATAATGTATAATTACGTAATGAAAGCCAAAGTGGGATTTTCAGAAATGCTGATGGATTGAGTATCTAATTTCCACTGTCTATCACTACAAATTATGTGTGGCCTTTAGACATTTTTGAAAAGTTCACCTTTCATTCCCTGGAGGTGCCAAATACAAAACTGAATCAAACCTACTTAAAATCTTCAACCCCAAGTGACTTTTATCTGACTGGCTAAGACGACTTTTTGGGTACATCCTGTAGAACAGTTTGTGCAATCCAGGTGTTGCTCATAACTGCAAACAACTGGAAAGCTCTTCACTTAATCCAGCAAGGGAAATACTGCAACTTGAGTGTTGCTGGCTTGCAGAGAAGAGTTTTCAGTAGTCTCAGAAGAGACAACACATTTCCTCTTTCCTAAAAGTGGCTGACTGGCTCTTCTATCCTCTAATAATTTCTAAATGTGCTTGCATTCTAAATCTTGTTTTATTCCAGATTTCTTCTGTTTTTTATGTTGTACAGTATGATTGGATGCAATATAAGGAAATCAGTAAACGAACTAACAAATCAGTTTTCTCCTGGGGGGCAAGATTCCATAGCAATTTAGGTTCTGAAGTAGCAGCTAGAGGTTTAACACACTCCTCTAAAATGCATTCTGTAAGACCCTTGCTTTCATTGAACTGTCTGGTGCTTATCAGGTGCTGCATTGGCTGAAAAATGTGGTTTGATATATATAAACAGGAAGACAGAATTATTTCTTGAGTGAGGTATGTCATCACTTGAATTTGCTGTAAATTCAAAATAGCATGAAGTGCATGACAAAAAATACGCTGCTCACTTATATGGCAATCTTTCTGCTGCCTGTTTACATACTAAATTGCAAATTCTGTAGTATCTTTTTATGCTTTTACATGTTTCAGAAATTTCAAAGTTTCATAGTAAAAAGACTTTACAGTAGCTTCTAAATATAAAGCTTAAAAATAAATAAGCTTAAAAATAAATCCTGCAAAACTGCAACGATCCATTTAATAAAATGCCCATTTTTATAAACGCCCTGAAATGAGTGGGTGAAAAATAGTGTGACACATCATGTGGGCTTAATCTGTTTCATATAAATTTGCTGTGAAAGCTCTAGTTCAATATAGATAATGTGCAATCTGTTCTAAACATCCAGTTGTACAATAAGGGTAATTTGTGGGAGACAGTTATGGATCTCAAGAGCCCTTTCATCATGCAGAGTATTGAATTAATCTCCTCCTAAATGCTCATTCAGAAAGTGCCAGAAGACTGCTCTGTTTGGTTGCCATGGCAGATATTATTCTCCTGGCTCCTTGGAGAGCTACATTTCTATAAACTGGGAGTGTTTTTAAGTTTATCAAAGCAGTAAGTTGTAGTTACTCTGATTTTTGTTGTGGTTGACAGTTTCCTTCTGTCATATGCTTGCATTAATGTTATTCTTAAAAAATGTTATAAAATTTCTTTTTACCTGCTTGTTCTCTCAAATAGAACAATAACTTTCATTTAGAGACAAAAAAGAGCAAAAAGGTGTTTTGGAAATAGAATCTCACAGTCTTTTTCAGGTAAAAATAAAAAGAAATTTAAAAATTGGGTACCTGTATGCTGAGAGACTAGTGAAAATGGCAGAACTCTGTGATTAATGCAGGTTGTAAACAGGGAAGGAAATGAAAATACTTTTATCAAGACTGTACAGGAACAGATACCGTGAAGGAGATTGGACTGATTTCTTGTACAATAAACATTTCCATTTGCATGTTCTCACATTGCACACAATCTGCTCATAGGCAGCAGAACTAATGAAACCTGATTTCCTCAGGACTTCCATTCTGTCTTTCCTAAGCTCATAGGCAGCTGTGCCCATCCTGATTGAGCAACTGGCAGCTACTCTGAGCTTCAGTTCTGTTTTCAGTGATGGGGTGTTGGTTTGGATTTCCCTTCCTACAAAGCTGCTGATTTTCCTAAGATGAAGAGACACTTGGTATCCTTGAGACTTCTGCAAATTCATTACTTCTGTAGAAATTGGCTGATAGCTAGAGAGTTGCTTTGTGGTCCCTTGCTCCATGGCTCTGTCCCTCTCTAGGCATCTGATTGAGTTGATGTTAAACAGACACACTGTTGGGGTGAAAACTGCACATTTTAGGAGACACTTCTTGGCTGCCACTGAAATTCAGAGACTCGCTTGAATTTTAAGGAGCTGTTATTTAATAATTATTCTGTAGTAATACATGCTGTCAGTTCAAGATGTGTGATTATGTTATTTGCTTGTCCAGATGCCTGCTAAAATGTGGATGCATATGTGCTTTGAACACTTCAGCTTCAGGATTTTTTTTTAAATTTAACTTTGGTGTTTTGGTTACTCAAGATAATTATACATGATATAAGCCTATCACTAAAGAGACTAACAGGGTAACAAGTCATCAGAGTTTGCAACGAGATACCTGCCTGCTTTTAGTTACCCAGGTACACCTATCAGAGTTTGAATTAGTGTTGAGCTCACAGAAAATTCTGTGGTCCTGACATCTGCAAAGTATCCCCCTTGTTTGCTGCCCTCTTACCAAACTCTGCCCTGTCAGAGACATCCAGAAGCAAAGCTGTTCTTGTCGGTCCTGTGTCAGCTGTGCAGCTGAAACCCTCTGGAATCTTAACTCCTAATCAACTGTGAATATGTGGGAGGATGCTGCTTTGAATCAGTGACAGTGTGAATGATCATGTGGACAGGCATTGAAGGGAGGAAAAGAAGCTACCCATTAATAACTGGAGTTGTCAGAAGTGTTTTGTTGATATGCAAAGCTACCATTTACCTACTTCCAAGTCCTTTTTAGTTTAGCATGAGGGGATGCAGCATGCAGAAACTCCTCAGGTACTGGATAAGCAATAAAGTATTCATTCTGCACTTTGTTATGAATATGCACTCACAGTGGGAAACGGTGTATGGATGGCTTGTGTTAATCTTCCTGGGAGGGGGCACTTGGTGTGTGTACAAAACCTTGAGGGGAAGGCAGATATTTAGAGAATTGAGAAACTGAGTAGGATGATACATCATAAAGCACTGGAAATGGATTCCTTACCCTTGCATTTTCTCCTTAAATCAAATTTGTTTCTAGCATATGATTGAGGAAAATGCTATTCTGGCCAGAACATACATGTAGTTCAGACTGCCAGCAAATCTGTTAGAGACCATCTCATTGAAACAACAACAGAACAACAAAATGGTTGAATTGTGATTAAACAGAGAGAAATGAATATAAGAAGGTTAGTCACACTAATATGAGGGGTTTTTCAATATGCAAGCAAAATAGGGAGCACGTTAAGTGAAGCAAATGATGCCTGATGTGGGGGTTTTTCACCTGAATGTCTGCAACAGTCAACACACAAACATTGCCTGTTCTTTCATTGTTCTGCAGAGCATCACAAAGACTGGATTTCTGCTGCATTTGAAGACTCATGCAATTCTATGGAAAAGCAGCAAGGCTTGACATTTGGGAAATTCTGGAGGTTTTGTGTTCAAAGAAAGATGGTTAGGGTCAAAGAGCATGTCAGTCTTTAATTAGTATTCAGCATCCTTTTAAAGTTAGCATGGTGAATATTTTAGATTCTAATTGCCTAGTGTGTAATTAATTCATTATGCACTGTGCTGTAAAAACTGAAATATTTCTTTTGACAAGCTGAAAATAACATTTTTTATTATGCATACAGAGAGTGAGATGTATGTTTATGTTTAACAGATTATAAAGTACTAAAATGTATTCTAAGGTAATTTAAGAAGCAGACAGCAGTGGAGTTGCTTTAACCTTCTCTTCCTGAAATAAGGATTAAACTGAAGTGGCTGGCATTCTGTATTTTTGTCAGCTCGGTATGCTGGGAACTTTCTGAAATCATGGGGCATGTACTGCAGCTTTCTACAGACAGGCATATGTACATCACTGCACGTGTACCAGTCTTGGTGCTGCTCTCTTACAGAAGCAATATTATTCTGCTGCTCTCTGTTTATTTAATAAGAGACTGAAGTCTCCAATATTTAGAGGGAATTTTCTTAAAAACCAAATTCATGTATGTACATGGAAAGCATCACACCATTGTACAAATAGCTTTGTGCTTAACCAAAAGAGTAAATTTCCCTGTGTGTGCCCCCAGCACTGGTTCTCTTTGATGTGCAGCTATGCAAATAAAGAGTAACAGGGCATGGGGTGACAGGTAGCTCATGTGCAAAAGAGAACATTGTTTAGAGCAGGTCTTTTGGGGAGATAATGTCTTTTTTGCTTCTTAGAAGCAGGCTGTCAGAAGGTTTCAGTGGTACTGTTAGGCTCTGCATACTAAAGCATGCTTTTTAAGGTTCCAGCTCATATAAAACGGATTAGAGAAGCCAGGAGGAAAATATCTGCCAAAAGAACTAAATTCAGAGAGATACTTTTCAAAGCTCTATTGTATTTTAAAGTTTTAGTAAAAGAAATTAAAATTAAATGGAAAAGCAAGACCAGAATCAAATAGAACATTTTATAAGTTAAGGTGCTGTAATACTCTTTTTCTTTCATTTTCCTTTCTTTTCTATTGACAAGTAAAACTTCAGGTATCATTTCAGAGCAGTTGTTCCTCTGTTGTTTGCTATATTGTTCAGCCAGTAATAGCAGTAATGTGCACTGCTTATAGATTGAAAACAGAAAGATTTGCTTTTTTGAGAAGCATTTGGAGAATCTGATGTTTATTAGCTTAGTTTCCCTGTTTGGTTTTGAGTTGGTTGGTTGGTTTTGCTTTCTCATTTACAGGCTTTGCTGCTTTTGTTTTGTTTTTTTTTTGTGAGGGTGCTTTAGCTTTTGAGTCTGTTAGGGCTGCACAGCCAATCTGTGATCTTTTTCTCTTCTTTCTGCTGGAATATATTCTTTTTTTCTTTTTATCTGTTTCCTGAGACGATGGTAATATCATTTATATTCCAAAGCATTCTTTTTCTCTACTGTCTCAATTTTTGCTCCATGTGGAAGACCTATTTGGAATAGAGAAATCAGAGAATAGAGAAATCTCTATTTGTGTAGAGAAATCAGCCATAGCTGTACTATCTACCTCATTATCTCACAGCAAAGCTGTCCCACAGCAATATACACTGCAGCAGTGCACATCTCAGTTGAAGACTCAGCTGTGGTTGTGTGACCTCTCCTTGGTCCCTCAGAGTGGAGGAGGGAACACTCCAAACTTGTCTTGTTTGGCCAGAAATTGTTACCTTGTCAGACACAATATTTGGTAGAGTTTGGGCTTGTTACAAGAGAAAAATACAAGCCAGAAAGGACCATCTCCCAGATAAAACTCTGGAATGAATCAATGTGGCAGTTGAGCAGAAAGGATGGAGAGATGCAGAGAGTAATGAACTCTTTTTAGGAGAAAGAAAAAAGGAAGAAAAAGCCAACAACCCCAAAACCCCAGGAAAAAGCAACAAAGACGATAAAGGAACAACTTTTCCTTTCAAAGATGAAAACAGTTTTTGATACTAGAGCAAGTGCTTTTTCATTCTGGAAAAAAGAAGGCTCTGGATGACCTAATTACGGCCTTCCAGTACCTGAAGGAAGCCTACAGGAAAGGTGGAGACCATTTCCATTGGCATGCAGTGGGAGAGCAAGAGGGAATGGTTTCAAGCTGAAAGAGAGGAGGTTTAGATTAGATACTAGGAGGAAAGTATTTGCTGTGAGGGGGGAGAGGCACAGGAATAGGTTGCCCAGAGAAGTTGTGGATGCCCCATCCTTGGCAGTGTTCAGGGCCAGGTTGGATGATGCTGTGAGTAAACTGGTTTAGTGGAAGGTGTCCCTGCTCATGGCAGGGGAATTGGAACTGGGTCATCTTTAAGGTCCCTTCCAACCTAAGCCACTCTGTAATTCTTTAGAGAATTTATATAAGGGCCAGAGCTGATTTGACCTGATGCCCAGGTAAATAGGGGTAATATTAAAACCAGGCAAAAAATGTGGTGGTATTTTGATCAATATTGTTCTAATGTTGCCCAGACTGATTGGTCAGACTTCCAGGGATGTGAGCAATCGTAGTTCTCTCAAAGACATGTTAGGAGAAGTTTAGATTTCAGTGCAAGGATGCTTTGAAGGTTTAGCAGACATGTGCAGGCATGGTGACTCTACAGCTTTTGATAGGAAAAAATAGGAAAAAGTTCCAGGATTTTAAAAGTTTTATTAACTATTTTGCTAACCTTCATGTAAGATATGGTACATCTCCATCTGCCAGAATGGGTCACCAAACCCAGGGTTTTAATATTCAGGGCTGAGACAAAGGAACTGTGTGTTAGGTAACTATTTATACTGCAGTGTTTATATAGTTGTAGCACTTAGAGGGCTCAAGCACATTAGGACCTCTGTGGCCTTAGCTCTCTATAAAAATGCAGAAGTGTTAAGTTCCTGCCCCAGAGGTCTTTTTGGGTGTCTGTGCTGCAGGTACAGGTCACCACCTACTTGCCCATGCAAGTTTCAAAAGCTTTGTACAGTTCTGCTTGTGCATGGCTTTTGGTTACCTAGGAAGAAAAAGGAAGAAAAAGTTGGGGCAGCAACACAGCCTTAGATGTTTAAGGACAATTTCACATGTTGGAAGAGTGGGACTGCCGAATACACAGCAGGGATTGCTGGATATTTGTTGAAGAGAAGTTCTGTATTTAAATAGTTTCAAATAAATTGAGTAACTAAGGAAGTCTGTTTCTCTGAAAGAGGGTGGTGGTTGTTACCAGCATCTTCTTGAGCTGATGGATTTTTTCAAAAGGTAAGAGTACTCATATATATAAATGGAGTAGTAAATCTGCTAAATAGATAAGGTTCTTGTGACTCTTGGCCCTTCCTGTTTCTGACTTGGGAAATGCTATCAAATTGATCAGTCTTTTTCATCTTTGGGGAGATGGAAGGGTCTGTTCTTACCACATTTTAGCTGACATTTAGTAACCAGTAGTGAGGCAAACTCTTAATGAACTGAAAGACAGATGGGTTTGGTTTGGTGGAAGCACTGTTGAGTAAACCCAGAATTTAGCTGGTCTGCCAGGTTGAGAAACTCTGAAGTGGCTAAATTAGACTCACATGCAAGAAGAAGACACCTTTCTTCTGCAGGTGGGACACACCCAGAGCTTCCCTTATTGTTTTTAACATGGTGATGTTGAAATTACCAGACCAAACCATTAATTAGTTCATCCAGTTACTTCTGCTCTGGGAGTGACCTGTCCTGTTGTTTCCATGAGAAGTGTGTGAAAGTGCCGTGAACAATTAAAACTTAGAAGCAACAATTAATAGGAGCAGTTGCTTACTTGCTGTATCAATTAGCATTAAACTTATCAATAGGAAGATTTTTCATATCTGCTTCAAAAATGAGTTTATTTTTAATGCCGCTGTGAAGCTTCCACTTTGTTGCATAAGCATCTAATGCAAGAGTATTTATATGGATCTTAGTAATTCTGAGCTGTATTTTCTATTTTTTGACTGATCAGCAGAAATCAAGAAAAGAGATTTGGCCATTAACTAATACAGGACAAAAACATCTTTTCTTCTTCTTAGTCAAATCCCTGCAGATTTCATAAGAGAGAAAACTTATTTAAGGTGTTATTTTTATATTTTTCCCAATAGTATTGGTGATTATTCCCATGTCACAGAAAGATGAAACAAAGTCAAGAAACAAGTTCAGCAGATGGCAGTTTCAATGGGATATGTTTCTTTGCTCAAAAGTTAATAAGATTGCAAAATTCTAATGTAATTATTTGAAGGTTATTTATGTGAGATTCCTACAGAGTAATACAGAATAACATATATAATGCATATTGTAAATTGGTGCTGAATGCTAATTAGTCCTTAGTATATAGTGTCTGCTGAAAAACTCCCTTGCTGAACTGAAGTGTGAATTCCTTATTAACATCATGGTACCAATATTGGCCAGTTCCCAGATTTCACAGGTTACAAATGAGGAAGGCATCAGGAGGAGAATTTTCGAGGTAACAAACCCCAAAAAACCAACACATGGAAACCAAAACCTAACAGCTTCCCATTAATATTGTGAATAATGCCCCTTTAAATACAAACAGCATTGAAGTCTTCTTTATTAATGTGTTGGGGTTTTTTAATAGATAGCTAGGTGCAGAGAGAGAGAGCAGGAGCATCTGGGTGTGTGGTGCTAGTCAGTTCCTTTGTAGAGGCACTCTGACACAGGCTTACAGCAAACCACAGCCTCATACTCTTTTCCTTTGCTGTATTTCCTTATACCTCTAACAATCGTAATAATTTCCTATTAATAGGAGAAATTATGTGCTCTCATTTTAGTATGTGAGAGATATTTGCTTTAGTTTATTGAAGAAATCTTTTGCTTTGGTTGAGAGCTGTTTTTATTTTAGAAAAGGATGTAACCAACAGCCATGGTTTTTGCAGTTCTGTTGGTCCTATAATGGCACATGGAATTTTCACTCTCTACTTTCTGATTGTTTCCAGTGCCAAGAAGGAAGCAGGATCATGTGAGCACTGGCATATTATCAAGCACAAAGTGCAGAAAATGGATTTCTGCAGCTTGTTAATATTTTGCAATTATTTGTCCTGTCCCAGCTTGAATATTTGATTTGCCCTGAAGGACCTGTGGAAATGTGTGTTCACCTTCCATCTTATACCATCACATAAATTTACAGTGAATTAGCTAGGTGACTCATTGGATAATATTGACTCACTTTACTGAAGCAAAATCATATGATGTCTTCAGCATTTATTTAGAGTGTTTTCACAGCACTTACTGGCATGTTTGTTAAAATACGGTTGGTTTGACAGATGTAACAACCTATTTGATAGAGGTCTTACTACAAAATTTAGAAGACAACATATTTTCTCCCAAATGGTAATGTTGTACAGTGTTTCTATAGCAATCATACAGTTTTTATGTGCTACAGCTAATGTGTTGAAGAGGAATTATTTCAGATATTTGTTGTTGCATGCTAGATAATATATTTGTTGTGATAGATTAAAATTGAGGAATAGGAATGTGATGGTACTGGTAACCCAGGGTATCCACTAAAAGTACTTTGCAATGTCTAACAAACCTTCCAAAGCCAAGCCTTGAGGTCTGATAGAATTAAATTAGCGTGGCAATTTAACATGAATCACAATAGTTAATCCCTCAGTGCATGCTGAAGCTGGCACCATTAGCTCTAATTTCCACTGAAGCAAAAGAAGGAGGTCAATCTAAACCAGCAGCTGGACTGGAGCTGCGTGTGTCTGTTCCACATGTTTATTGTTTATAATAATATATATATATAATTATATTATATAATAATATATATAATAATAATTATATTATATAATAATATCTGTAATATCTATAATATATATATGTTTATAATAATCAGTTTATTGTTTATTTATGCAGCCCCTCACAGCAGAGCCCCAAGGCAGGGCTGTGCTAGTGGTACTTTGTGCTTCCTTTGCTTCCCAGCGCTCCTGCAAGGCAGAGCAGGATGGTGGGAGTGGGAGGAGTGTGGTTCTCTGCCCTCTGGGAACCTGCCAGCCTCCAGGGCCAGTCCTCTTGGCAGTTTCCTGCCAGCAAATTCGACTCTGACCCACCTGTGAATTTAGAGGCAGAAGGGAACAATTTCTCATTTTGAAGAAATTGGAAGTGAAAATACAAAGGAGAGGGTACAACTAGAACAGCAGAACAGAGAGCAGGGAATCAGTGAGGAACAAATAAGGAAAGGGAGTAAAATACTTAATAAAGCAAAATACTCTGAGGAAATTAAAAAGCAGGAAAAAATAAGAAAGCAACTGTTACCAAGGCATATGAAAACTGACTTGCTCTGTGCGTGGAAAGGCTGCATAGACAAAAGGTTTGTGTTGACAAAGTAAAAAAATAATTGCAATATTCATGCCTGTTTTTGCAATTACTTAAGTTACGTTTAGAAGGTAACAGTTTTAATATGAAGTTCTAAACCTAAAAATGGTAATGTTATTATAATACAATTCTTACAGTGCACGTGTATTTTATATAATACAACTACTCTGCCTGTATGTATTGTTTTGCACAAAATTTAAAGCAACAGAAAGAAACTGGGTTTATAGGGTTGGCAAGGCATGAAAATAATAAATAGTCAGAAATCATTCTTCCATTTTTTCCAATTTAAACCTCATTCCAAAAATCTTTTCTAGTAATTCCTCAGTTATATACATAGGGTGTTCAAAGGCACTAAAGCAGATCTCAGAAACAGAGTAAATGCTGATACTCAGCGTATCCACAGGTCATTGTTTGTCTTCATATTCCAGAGCTGCTTAAAATGCTGTATCTCTTCAGACTGAAAATAGCGGTTCTTACACAGTTTAAATTTGCTCTTTATTGCAAAAGAACGTCATGTAGCTTTGCAAAGAAGCTGCTGATGGTATTAGAGGCAGAAAGGCACAGAATGTTGGGGTCTCTGAAACGGTGCAGGTAGCTCTGAACAGGGGCTGGGGGGGAAGAGCACAGGGGTGCTTGGTTTTTCTAGTGGAAAAGCAGAAGGACAGGAGCTTTACCAAGTGACTACTACATCAATTCAAAACAAAAGTGGTGAAAAACTTGCAGCAAAGTTTTCTTCCCTGCTACTTTGTTGGAAAAAGGGAAAAAGCATTTTGTTCTCTCGTAACATGGAAAGCATATGAAGGGGAAGTCTGGTTTCGCTGAAGTAAATGAGAACTTTGCTGTTGCCTTCAAAGAAGCCAGACCTTTAGCCTTTGCTAGGTGGTTTAAAATTGCAACAGGCTTAGTAGAGCAATTTATAAAGATTATAAATATTGCCATGCCTATAATTTAGGACTATGTCAGCTGTTACACCTTTACTCATTTTGGAGAAATGCAGTTATAAACTATCAAGCCAACCTTTTACTCATTTTCAAAATACCTGTGCAAGCTAATTCTGGGTTTGTTCTGACTCTCCTGCCCTGCTTATTAGACAGTCTTTTGTAGTAGACTGGGAGTAATGCTTCGTGTCCAGTTGTGCCTGTTCAATGAAAATGGCATGTTTGGTAAGCTGTGTGTGTCCTTGGGGTAAATGTGTGTATCTGCATAGGGGTACCAAAGGCTCCAAAGAGGCAATATGCAGATGTCTAGGGTAGAGTGAAAAGCAGGGATAACGTGTATTTTCCCATCCTCTGCCTGTGCTTAGTTCAAGAACTTCCTGAGCCAGATCAAACTGTAAATCCACCATAACTAATTTGAGTAACTGACTTCATCAGTAATAGCTGCATGGCTTCATCTGATCAGACAGCTACCGACTTAAATATAGATTTAAAAACAAATCAATAGCCTGTAATCAGTTGAAACTTATGCTTGGCCCAGTGTTCAGCTAAGGGAAAACAATTCATCTCTTTCCTGTGAGTGTATTCTTCCCAGGAGCAGGGAATTCGCCTCATCACAGGTGTCTGGTGGAAGAAGGAATTCTGTCAGTGGTGCCATTGCCATTTTGGAAGTATTTGCAAGGAGATGCTTGACACATTTTGAAATTGATAGAGTTTATTTCTTCAGGATATTTATAAAATTACTGTAACTACCAATTGTTTACCAGCTCTGTGTTGATCATTTTTCACTAGGAGCTTAATAGGCAATAGCAGAGCCCTCACAGGAAGCAGAAGAGATCTTGTCTTAGAAAAGAAAAGCAAGAATGAAAATATTACTTGCAACTGTATTGTAATAACAACTGCTTGGGGCAGGAGAGCTCTGCAGGAGAGGAAAACAAATAAGACAGCCTGGCAGGTCCCTTCGTTGTGGCCTTGGATTCCTTGCCTAATAAACTCTTGAGTAGAATCAAGAACAGTTTCTTCTTCACCAAACAGTCTAAACCTTGACTAGTTTCTTCTACATTGCTGCATTAAAATGTTATGTTTTTTTAATACCATGGTAACAGTGACTTCAGAATTAAACTCGCTTTCTGTGCTGATACATCAGATAAATGGAGAGGCAAATTCTCTCTTAGAAAGAACTCTCTTCACAAGAGTGGTTGCTTTTTCTGTGTGTCTGCCCAGCACTTAGTTTGGAAGTCTGATTTCTCAACATGTAGCTTTTACTTCAGAGACACTATAATATTTTCTATTTATATTGTTCAGACATTTGATTGCTCTGACATTGGTCAGGCTGGAGCAAAGAGATTGGGATTTTGTACTTGCAGCATTGTAGCTGCAGTGTGGTAGCAGGGCAGAGGACATCCATGCCCTCTGCACATTTATCTACTTTTTTATCTCAGATTTATGTCACAGATGGTAATTTCCAAAAATAGTGTCTGAAGTTGGGTTCTTAGTTTCATATCTGGAGTCCAGTCTAGATTATCCAATGAATTGTCTGCATAGAGGAGTAACCATTTTTTCTTATTATTTGTTTTACTGGAAGTCGAGTTGGACTCTGTATGACTCCACAAATGAACAAATTTGGAGAGAAATGTGAGCCCAGGTTAGAACTGAGACCAGCTGGGCTTGGGCTGGGGCTGGGCACGCCTTTGTGACCACTGGCAGAGCAGAGGGTGGGCAGGACACTACTGCTTTGGGTGCTTGGCTGTTGGGGTTTGTGTGCCTGGGTTCCAGGCATGGCTGAATTTATGTCCACAAAACAATGAAATACTTTTCTCTTCTTTGGAGGGTTGGGCATAACTCATTTTGAGAGACTGTCTCTGTTATTCCCACTCTCTGTTCCCCTGCTGTTGCATGGATTACAAGGAACTCATGCTCTTTGAGTCTTTGCTCTGCTCTTTTTGTGGCATTAAATAGTTTAAGCTGGTCCTCTTGCCTTTTGTGCAACAGATTTGCTAAAGGATGTTGGCAAAAACTGAGTGGGGTTTGGCCTGTGCAGTGCTGGAATAGATGTTGTGTGGTCTCTGCTGGCTGAACCTCTGTGACGTGGGCTGGTGCGCTCGAGGGGGGCTCCTGTCTGTGACCCAGCCGGTCCCTTCTGGCCCTAAGCTGGAAAAAGTGGAAGCACAGAGCTCACACAGCTTTGCTTGTTAGTCTGAAACATACATTCTCCAGAAGCTGGAGCGAGCTGTGTGTTTTTTCCATCACCAGAGCACGGGGCTGTTGAAGCAGAAGTGTGAGGAGGAAGGGCTGTCACTGTCCCCCTGCAGTGCCACCGACCGCCCTCGAGCCCTTCCTCACCACTGTGCTCTTGCTGCAGATGCTGTTTGGCTGCTCAGCTCTGCCTCTTCAGTCATGAGGCAGAGTGAGTGCAGAGCATGTGAGCTTAGGGAGAAAATCAGAGCATCCCGAGCAACCTGGTTCTGAGCCAGGCTGGTACTGCTGTCCCACAACCACAGAACGGGTCAGCTTGGAGGGGACCTCTGGAGGTCACCCAGTCCAACCTCCCTGCTCAGGCAGGGACCCCCAGAGCAGGATGCTTGGGGTAGTGTCCAGATGGCTTTTGTGAGGATCTCCAGGGAAGGAGATTACTGTTGGTATTGAGCTAACACAGCTTTCTATGTCTGCAGTTAGGCTTCAGTGTCAGCCATATCCATATATTAGAAATTTGTGTCCAGAGGGCTAGTTAAACTCTCAAAGTGTTGGGTATTCCTCTTCCAAACGGTATGTGCTTGCTCAGGGGCATCCTGCTTAGTGAGTAAGGTTGTTAAATTTCAGTTTGGTTTACTCATTTTCTCTTGATTGTAACTAGTAATTGCAAGCCGGTAATTAACATTCTTCAAAATCCTGGGAAAATAAATGGTATCATAGCTCACCCTGAAACCATTAAAACACTGCTGATGTGCTTTTAACCTAGGGACCAACTGCCCCCTTAATCTATAGTGATGTCTGTTTGACCCAGGGCACAAGATTAAAGAAATGTGAGAGGTACAGGCACAAAATTGCAGAAATGCGTGAGGGACTGCACAGTCTGTCCCTCCCCTCAGAGATGTCACCAAGGTCACGTTGCATTGGACGTTTTTGCATCGTTGCTTTCATAGCCAGTCGA
This sequence comes from Climacteris rufus, assembly GCA_013398175.1. Classification (NCBI taxonomy): domain Eukaryota; kingdom Metazoa; phylum Chordata; class Aves; order Passeriformes; family Climacteridae; genus Climacteris; species Climacteris rufus. The sequence goes on along the minus strand of VZRZ01007521.1, from coordinate 460,011 downwards.
TCGTTTCTGACTCCAAAATCTATTGTCCAGCTGCGGATTGGGTGAGAGGCAATTGCATAAGCTAAAGGGGAGAGCATCCCCTGGGCTGGGCTGGTGTCCTGTGAGGGGGGTTTGGCACACAGCCCTCCTCAGGCATTCAAATGTGTTGTTTAACATTGTGTATTTATCTGTCACCTGGCAACTGCATGGGCAGTGATGATGAAAAAAGTTCATTTTTAAAAATATTAACTAAACAAGGATAAATATAACGTAAATGTTTTGTGGGTCACAAGGCATTAGCTATGCTTCTGAAGAAAATACTGTTAGACTGTCTTATGTGATTTCCACTATGATTTCTGCATTTTTGTACCGTCTACTGAACTAAAATAAGGTTCAGCAAAGGGTGACTAATACTGTAAGAATATTGTAATGAGTATTAATTAATACTTCACAGTTTAAATCAGAGACAATCTGAAGTAGATCAGAAAAAAAATCTTGTGAAAAAAAAACTACTACAAATGGGGCTGCTTTGTCTGCTGTTCCTCTCAGCACTGTTAACCAGGCACAATACTCCAAGGCATGATTCTGCAAGTTTTCCTGACTCTGCACTTACTAATTTTGGAAACTTATTGTTTCATTAACACTGTACTTGGTATTCTGTCTTGAATTAGGCATACAAGAAAGGAAAGAAGAGAATTATTTTCTTGCTCTTTGCTGTTACGTTCTATTTCTTGTAGCAGATTCGCACTCTGGGTTTGTGGAGTCCAGGCAAACTTCTTGTCACAATTCCTGTGGAAAAGCTATAAAAATCTCTCAACCTGGGAGGACCTTAGAAGGTCAGTGGTCCTACTTGCTGTTCAGAGTAGGATCAGCACCAAATTTGGACCCCAGGGCTCTGGGGGGGATTTTCCCATCGGGTCTTCTGAGGACAGAGACTACAAAAGCTCCCTTGGCCCCTGCTGCAGTGCTTCGTTATCCTTGTAGTGAAATGTTCTCTTTTGGGGTTTTCTTGGCTTATTTTGAATGACCACTTTGTTTCTCATCCCCTAGCTGTGCACACTGGCAAAGAGCCCAAGTCCCTCTTACTGCTCCTTGTAGACCTCCTGGTAGATATTGGCAGCTGTCTCAGGGGATGTGCATCCCCTCCCTGCCCATCTTGGATTCCATGGTTAGGCTTTGCAGAGTTATCAGTATCCTTCTTATACTGGATGGTCCAAAACCACACATAATCTTCCAGGTGCAACCTAGAAGTAAGGAGATTAGTAAATTTTCAGTCCTCAAAATGTTAAATTACTGTAACTGCTTACAGTCCTTGTGAGAGTGACAATTCAGCTTTTGTTTCTTTAGCACCTGTTTAAAATTGTTCTCGCTTCCTTATCAAAAATCTGCATTTGACTGTTTAATACTCAGGTGTGCCTTTCCCTTATAGAGGGTTATTTCCACTGGGTTGCAGCATTACAGGGCCGTTGGTCATGGGTCTGGGAAGCAAGGAAGTAGTGAAATTTTGTTCCTACAAGTCTTTTATCATACTGCTGAAGTAGGGGAGCAACTGTATTCTGGAAATCAATAGCTTTCTAGAAGACTGAAGAGTTGTGCTGGACGATATAACTGAAAATAAGTGTTCAGTGTTACACTGGGCTGTGTGGTCCTGGGATTTATAAAGGCAAGTGTACTAGTATAGAGACTTGTTATTGCTGCTGTAAAGAAGCAGCAGTTACCATCTCCAGCTAAGGAAGCAAACAGGTTGCTAAAAAACTGATCAGAGCCAGAAATGAGGCTTAAAAGTAACCCCGAGCCTGGAGTCTTTAAGTGCCATTCCCTGCAGAGGGTTCAGTGCCATAGAGGAAATCCTTGAGGGAAGGTTTGTGATTCTACGTATGAAGTTACCATAACTTTCCACCTTTATAATCAGTGAGAACAATTTTCCATTAAATAAGCTTTTAAACCTTTACACAGAATGAAATACTAGATGTGGAACACACTGAGTTTTGAAGTGGGTGTTAATTTTCCTCTTCTATAACTGGTTGGTACTTACAGGATTAAGCTGATTAAGCTGTCTTGAGACAGCTGAAGAGCCAAAAAACTACCCTTGTTGTGACTGGACACCATTAGGAAAGAAGAATTTAATATACATCTGTCATGTTTTTGTATTATAATTAATTTTAGAAAGTGGAAAACATATCATGTAACACTGCTGTAACTGCTCATGAGCTGCTGTACATGGTGTATACAGGAAAATTAGAAGATGGAGTTGCTGATAGAAAACATCTGCCTTCATGTCTTCTTACATTTAATATAGACTATTTACTAGTCTGTTTTTCATGTGAACATGTTTGTACATTGAGCATACACATGGAAAAGCACCAAACCAGTGAGTCATTAGATCCTTGTTTCCTTGGTTTTCAATTCATATGCTTTTGGTTTTTTAAAATTGTTTTCCTCAGGTTGTGGTTGAATTGTCAGTTGGCATTAACACACACAGTGGTAAAATTAAGAGCAGTTAGAGGCTGGCTTACCAGGACTGAGCACAACTGGAAAATAACATTTGTAAGCATTTGACACAGAGCTCAGCAAGGGCAATAAATCAACCTTACAGCAGCAAGGACTGTTTAGCCACCTGTTAAATGCTGACTGTCCCACAGAAACCATGAAGGAAAGGTAAGAATGTTTGATTAGGATGTGAGGGTGTATGAAACCAGCAGTGGGCCAGCTGGGTTATCTCTGTCATCCTCTGGTGCAGAAAGAAGGTCACAGATGGATTGGCAAGGCGGGCTGTGTGAGAGGCTGTGCACTAAAGTTTGTGTTTCTGCTTGTGAGTGAGCCCACAAAGGAAGTAGCCTGATTTATGTGCTTGGTATGCAGCTCTATTTGTGGTGTGAAAGTATCTGTTATGTTTTATTAAAGTCCTTTCAGAAAATGTAATGTTGAAATGTAGGGAAATCCAAGTAATTGGTAAAGCCTATTTGTAAACCACTTTGAAGGGTTTTTGCTATTTCTCCTGGAAGTACTGTCTAATTATATCACATGTGCTTTACAAAGAAATTTAAACTTAATAAAATGAAAATAGCAAATCTATTGAATTACAGCAGATAAATATTTAGAGCATTTCCTAACAGTAGAATTTTAGAATAAATAACACTTTAGCTCCACTAAAATAAACTGATGTGAGTTTAAACATATTTCACTCATGTATTGCATGCACAGGCTACTGTTACTAAAGGTGCTGCATAAAACAGAGCATTAAATATAAACCTTTCACTGGTAACTCTCAGCTGATAATAGAAGAATGTCTTCTTGAGCCAACTCATTCCTGAACTGAATTCCTGAACGCATTCCTCTTAGTTTACAGAGGCTTTTCATACCCCTCAGCTGAGCATTGTTGGTCATTATGTATCCAATAGGTTTGAAAAGTAGATTGAGAAGTTTTAAATACTTCTTTTTCTGTATTTTGAAAGTACTACCTAAAGCTTACAAAGAAATGTCTTTTTGGTGGAAGAGTAGTTAACTCAGTCCCGCAGGTTTGTCAATGAACCTGTTGGGGCCGTCAGGGGGAAATTGATCCTAGAAGGTACCTCAGCAGTTCCCTTTCTCAGTAATAAAAAAATACTCTCCCTTTCCCATATGTAGTCCTAGAGAAATATTTTCCCACTGAAATGGAGCATTTCCTTTCAGAGTAAAAGAAAATTGAAAAATTCTTCAGCCTGGACTTGGCAAAGAGTTTCTCTGTTTAAAGGTGCCACCACATGTTGCTTGCCTAAGTGACAGCTCTTAGGGGAGCCTGCTGCTGCCAGGTACTGCCAGATATGTTTTGGTATTAGAAACTACAAAGAAGAAATAAAATACGCAGCTCTTGGGGTTCTCATGTGGCTTGTGATTCATTTCCTGAAATATGTGAGTGACTGCATTTGGACTGGTTTTGCCTAGGCCCTGTGTGCCATGGCAGCATGTGAAGCTATTTTAAGAGGTTTTTTTACTCACTGTCCCTCCCAAGAAGCCAGGGTATTTGTTTGTTCATATAATTTATTTTAAATATAATAAGATTGCCAACACAAGATGATCCTAGCATAAGATTAGCTCTGTTAAAATTAAGAGTGCCTTCAAAAATAAATGAGAGTGGTCCTGCTTGTACAGAGTTTTTGGACAGAGTACATTTAGTCATCATTAGCAGTCATGTGCTTGGGTTTTTTCCAGACTTTGGCAAGCCCTGCAGAGATCAGAGAATAAAAATACCTTTCTGGTTTTCTGCATTCCTCATCAATCCCCATATAATTACACCACCACTCAGATTTTAAGAAAATCATTCTAAAATAAGAGAATTAGGTTTGAATTTGATGAATCAGGAACTGAATGAAGTTTCTGTCTTCTGTGTCTTTTTTATGTTTTTGCAAGAGGAGGAGAAGTCACTTTAATTAAAAATGCTGTCGTTTTGTTAAGACACTTATTGAAATAAGTGAATCAGGATGTAGAAGAGGAATCTGTATGCCAGCCTTTAGCTATGGCTTTTTTTCCTGTTGCTATGGAGAAGTATATAAATATTTGTATCACAAACTAATTTTACTTCCCTTATAGATGGCATGGAAATACAGATAAAAATGGTAAAGAAGAGTTGTTGTAGGTGTGTTTTATCATGCAGAGTGATGTTTTGGAATGGGCTCAAGCACAGACTAGCAGCAAAGGTAGAGGGTGCTGTGTTACAGCATCCCACATCTTGCTGTCCTGTGTTGTGGGACAGAAATGGGATGAAAGTGTCCACTTTATTTGCAGTTTCCTCTCTCCCAATTTTCAGTAGTGTTATTAGGTATTTGCCTTTCTAATAGCTTGTATGTCCTGTGCCACTGGTGTGAAATCAAATACAAGTGTGAAAGAAAGAGCTTCAGCTCAGTAGCACACATCATCCTCCACTGGGGGATGACAGAGAACCCACACAGCTCTGAGGAGTTGAAAGCTGCATAAATTGTTTCATTTCTTCCTATGATCACTCACATTTTTTCATGTCCAGCCTTTTCCTTTCCTTGTCTGCTGAATTGCCTTGAAGGTGCAGTGATGCTGGACAGCAGCAGTGACCTCCAGCCGTGCTGGGCATCTCCTCACCTCTGCTCCTCACCCTGTCCTTTGGGCTGCTCTCCATCTCAACTCCTTCCTGTGACTGTTGGCTCTTATATTTTTCTTTAGGGGCTTAAGTCACTGTAACTATTTCTTGGTATACCAGGGTGGTTCCAGCCTTCCAGAGGTTGCAAGGCCCTTGGCTGACAACCCCCAGGGGATGTGTGAGAGATGCCTTTGGCACAATTTAAACTCTTTCTTGTTGCCTCTGTAAGTTCTGTGTTATGAAACATCCTCTTTAACAAGAAGCTTCACAGAGCAGCTCCGTTTTCTCTTACTCAGCAGATATTTTCAACACCTGGGACTGCTGTTGTGGTTTCACATGGTGACATCCTAAGATAATGAAAACAAAACTGTTTATCAACAGGATTGGAAATTACACATACTGTTGTAGCAGTCTGCTACCTCCTTCTTGTATCACAGGATGTTTTATTCAATTCAACAGCAACAACAAAAGAAATACTGAATAACAGTTAACAGATTGTGGCAATGGGAAATGGGGGCAGCAGTTTGTCCGTAGTTCATTGATGTTTTGAGATCAGTTTGAAAGCCTAAATATTTAAGGCTAAATAACTTTCATGTAAGTTATTATTCACCGCAAAAAAATGAATTAACATACAAATTGCATCACCATTTCAGGAGTGTTTTGGTGGGAAAAGCAATGCTTCTGTTAAAACTGTGTCTTTTGTAAAAACCGGGCACGACAGACTTGTGGGGTTTGTTTGTAAAAACTCAGGCTCTTTTTTTGGTGTGGTTTTATTACTCAGTTGGATTCCCAAGCGTCCTTCTTTCTGCTGGTGTGTGTAATTCCTCCTGCTGCCGCTGCACTGATGCCTCTCTCTGTTCTTCTCTCCCTGGCAGCAAATGAAGCTGGCGGCTGAGTCACTGAAGGAGTAAACAGGAGGAATGAGGAATGAGGAATGAGGAATGAGGATGACTAAAGCTGTCACATGTGAGGCAGAGCGAGGCCTTGTGGTCGTGTGTGGCTCTCAGAGTGCTCCCTCCACCATCTACTGAGTAGGTGGCACCTGCTTGTATGAAACTTGGCAAATAATCTTTGCCTGACACTGTAAAAAATGCTATTTTCTCCTGCTCTCTGTTTCTCATATGCAATCGTTTCTGAAGTTAACACCAAATAAAGCACTCCAGCTTATGCCAGGACTGGATGAAATCTGCCAGCCTTCCTGTGCTTTGAGTGATTGAAAACAGATCCTGTGAAGAAGCATCCAGAAGTTAACCAGAATTTTCAGCTGCAACTTTCTAAAGAAAAAAAAGAAAAGTAGACTATTATTTAATTCACAGTGTACTGTCCCTTTGGGTTTATTGCCCCTTCTGTTCCTTTATTACAATAGCTAACCAGTCCTGTATTATTTCAAAGATTTACTTATTAGCTACTGCTTGCCTACAGCAAATTAAGTGTTATACATTTCATAGGGAACAATGATGTATTTAATGATATGATTTGAGAAATAGTTAAACATAAATATTATAGAGTATGCATTATATACTCCTGTTTGCTAGTTCTCTAAATAAGTCCCAGCTAAAATATTTTCAAAAGCTAGGTAAAAAAAAATTAATAGGAAGCAGTTTGTTGATCAGTAACTTATGAAGCATATTTATTTTCTAATTTACATTGGATTTTGGTATCATTCCCCTGGATTTTGAACTGCAGTATTGTATGAATGGATCTTCTGGTGAAATGAACTAACACTAACAGAGCAATTAAACTTGTACTTGATACACCAGTACTCGTGTATGTAGTGAGTATCTGATTTGTTTTTCCTTGCATTTCCCAAAAAGGTAGTTGTCCTAATGTTTCATTGTTTTTTGGCAGGAATAGGACCGAAATCTACAGTGTTTGCTCCTGTGATGTTGAGACAGCCTATTTTTGGCTGGTGTGATGTTCAGTTTTGGTAGATGTAACTGTATGTGGTACTGGCTGGAATTTTGTTTGGAAAAATCTGCTGCTGCCATAATTAAGGTGTTTGCCTGCTTTGCACATTTCAGATTTCTGCCACGGGGCCCTTTGCAGAGTAATATAACTAAGCCAGAATAATATATTTGGTTTGGAACTAAAAGTTAGCTTTTCTTGGGCTTTGCAAGTGTGACCCAGTAAGAAATGGCTGTTTCCCTGAGCTGAGGAGCAAACCTGTGCTGTGGCTGCTGTGTCTGTTCCTGCTGCTGCCACTGTTAGTCCCCCACGCTGCTGCTATTTCAGGGCCATCTCCTGGGCTGCTGCTGTTTCACAGGCTGTTCCCAAAGCTGGGGCAGGGCTGTGCTGCTCCAGCTGTGTCCTGAGGATCTCTGAGGGCGGTGTGTCACCCTTCCTGTCCTGCTTAGAGATCCCAAAACCAGGCTCTTTCAGGAGGGGACCAGCGTGTTCTCCATGGAAGCTCCCCGTCTTTGGAGTCTCTTGCCCACTTTGATCTGAAGCAGCTCATATTTGTTCAAGTTTTAACTGCCTACTCTCTGTTTTTGAGTGAGCAGTTCTGGAGAAGAAAAATCCATGGGATAGGTTCCTGATGGAGGATGTTCTTGTGAGCTTGTCATAGCCATTTTGAATTGGTGCTGGTTTAGGAGCATTAAGCTGGTGTGTTTTGCTGGAGTAGTTTTCTCAGATGGGTTAGAAAAGGAATCAAGTTGTGCTTCAACTGTGATCATGTGAAAAAAATCAACTTCTGCATAACCAACTTTGTGGTTTTCCTTGCGGGGTCCATTTCTTCTGTTCTCTGTGGACTAGCAGGAGAATCTCTAGTGAGGTGTAAGTACCCAGTGACATCAGTAATGTTGGCTGTTGCCTTTGCCTTGGGCAAATCCCTTCACTTTGCTTAGTTCTCTTACCTATAAATGGGGTTAACACTGTTCTTTAGGTGCACTCTGACCTAAAGCAAGTAGGTGTGGAGGAATTCTGACCTTCCATAGTGAAATTTCCTTTGTTTTATAGGGATTAAAGTTTGTTGCAGATACTGGAGAAAAGTCTTGTTCTAGCATCACAGATGCTGCATGGTCACAACAGAGACCGTTTCTGTCCTAAAAGAACACACTTGAGCTTGCTGAGAATTGTTCCCTCATTGTGCCAAGTAATATTTTGTCACTGAGCTGACAGTTAACTCCTGTTCCTCTGTGTGCAGCTCTTTGTCCTTTTACTGAAGAGGGGTTGCTGTTTCATATTGTTTGGTACTGTGTTTTGGGTTGTCTTCTGGGTTTTTTTTACATTTATGATGTCATCGATTTTCATTTCTCATTTCAGAGAAAATAATGTTTCTGTCTGTGCTCCTGAATGTGTTGTTTCCTTTCTGCTGTAGGTGCCCCTGTAAAAATTGGGGGATGCCAGGGATGATACTCGCTGACCAGAATGAGTTGTCAGGTGAAAATATTAGAAAGAATAAGATATTTATGAGCAGCTGCCATTCACGAGGTATGGAATCTGAATGTCTGTTCCCTGGGTTCCTTACCCAGCTGGGAGAGCCTCACACCTCTAGACTGCTGTGGCTCTGGGCCCTTCTGGAGTGCAGGCCAACAGACAGGGCTGCCTGGCAGTTCTGCCAGTGCCTGAGTCCAAGCAATAAAATAAGTTTTTCTCTGGTCTCCAGCTTTAGGGAAAAAACCAAGGATGAGGCTGGAGGCAGCCTGTTTGGGAAGATGACTGTGTGGGAGTAGCCCATAGCTATCTGTTAAGACTTGGGTTTTACACATCTCCTTAGCAGCAACAACAACAATAAGAAAGCTGTTTTTAAGAAGGGCAGTCACAAATCACTTGCTGGTGATACAAAAGTTCTCTCATCAGGTACGTTATGAGCACAGGTCTAATTGCATGGCCTAGAGGGATCTGCTGACTCAGGACCTCTACTCTTCACCTCCTGTGAACCTGAGGACAACAGAAAACACTCATTACACAAGGAAAGATTCTTCTGTAACCAGGCAAGCAGTTATGGGTATTTTAGCCTACCTGGACCTGAGGGAATTGATCTTGATTCTCATTCAGAGAAATTTGAGTTTACTTCTTTATTCATATAAGCAAAGCCTATGGGAACAATGCCTACTACTGTCCTGTAGTTTCTTCAGGAAAGCTCTGCCCTGCCTCATCCAGGAGCCGGAGGGGCGAGTGCCAGTGCCAAGCCAGGGCTGCCAGCAGGGCCTGGTGAGTCGCTGCCAGCCCTGGAGAGTGATGCCCTGAGAGAGAAGGATCTCTCTGCACCCCAGTGCTCAATAAAAAGCACAGAAGTGATGGTCTCTGTCATCACCAGCGTCATGAGGGCGATGCTGGGCCTGGTGTAAGAGCTCCCCAGCCCTCACTCCTGGCTCCCAGGGCTGTCCCAGTGCCAAGACAAGCCTGTACCAGGCTGAGGACACCTGGCACACCTGGCCCAGAGAGGAAACCAGATCCTGCCTCCCCAGCTCTGTATTCTCAAGAGCAAGCAGTGAGATGGAAGAAATAGGAAGATACTACACAAGGGTTTGCTGAAATGAATTGCTGAGGAGATCTGACATGACACATCGAAGAGCCTAATGAAGTCTGCAAGCCCCTGTGCTTCTCAGGCCCTATACTTGCATTTTCATACAACATCATTCTTCCACCACATGGGAAAATAGGTCATCTCTTTTTTTTTCACCCCTGTGTAATAAGACTCTGTCACTAATACAGGGTTCTTGACTTTCAGAAATTGATGTCATTTGTAATACAAGCAGATAGGCCAAACTGAGACAACTTCTTACAATTTAAAATTCAATAAATAAATAAATAAATAACCATAGCCTGTGGTAGCAGGAGGGAGCAGGCTAAGACAGCTGCAGAGACACTGCTCTGGAGAGGGGCAATCCAGCAGTCTCTCAAACCACTGTATGGATGTGACTTCCATGAGGGAGCCTGGCTGGCTGCACCAGTCAGGAGCTCAAGAGATGAGTCACTGCTGCACTTTCCCAAGTACAGCCACGTCAGGGTGTTACTGCTCAAACACCTTTTATTGAAGGTAAGTGATCACATGGAGTTAACAACAGCTCCCTTCTCATTCATTCGCGTAAACTGAAACATGGGAAAGGCTAACGGGGATGCTGGCTTGTCGCTGATGTTTGGGACATTCCAGCTTGCCCCTGTTCTCTGTTTATTGCCAGCTGCATTTGGGATTTCCTTTGATTTGCTAGGGAAAAAAATTCTTTAAGAAAATCGGACATGAAAAAGTATCTGACCTGCATCTACCACGACATCAACGCTTGGCTTTGCAGTGCCTCGTGGAGGGCAGTCCAAGGTCTGTTTTCCGTTCCTTTCCCAGGCACAGGCACAGCCCTGTGAATTCCTTGGCCACTCCTTTCCTGCTGCCGCCTCCACCCCATTCTGCAGTGACCAGAGCTGGCAATGTCCTCAGCAGGGGTGAGGGCCCAGCTGCACAAACCCATGCCCAGGCCCAGAGCAGTGACAGGTTACCAGCATACATTCACATAACCTGTTCCATGCTTGAATCCCCGTGTCCATGCACTCTTGGGCTGGTGACAGTTCGTGCTCCAGGAGCAGATAAACCACTGCAGCAGCGCAGGCTGTGCTGAGCTGCTCCAAGCACAGAGGCCTCTGAGGAGAAGATGCCCAAAGGCACCTGCTGACAGGCACCCTGTGCACCTCACTGCAACACGTGCTAGCGGGGCGCTGGCGGCTGGCACTGCTGCCCCCTCTCATTTTTACTTCACAGTATAAAGAACAGTACTGGCTTAGGTGTGCATTAAAAACATTCAGTCCATACTGGTGAAACTTCAACTCACGCCTTAGTTGACGTGACAGCCCATCCCTTCATCTCACGGTCAGCCTGAGAGCACTGCAGCGACTTCCTTCCCCCAGGGCTGGGAGAGGTGTCCCTGCCCTCCCAGGCCTGCAATGGACACGTGTGGCTCAGATGGGACTCATCCTGCTGCCGAGGGCTCATGCACAGCAAACATTTGAGCTGAGACTTCTGTCTGTGTTCCAGAGCTACTCAGAGGCTTTAAGCTGCACAGGTGTAGCAGCTACCTCAGCAGGTTTACTAAACCAATTCTGCCTGAGGAACCTCAGCCCCGAGATAAAAAACACGTCTTGCAGCTGCCAACTGTGACGACTTTTAAGCCCAAGTGAATGACTTTGACCAAGAGTAACTGGAAGTTCAGCAATTGAAGTCCATGCACACACACAAGGCTGGGTTCCTCACCCTGCCAAGGCACAGGGGCTGCCCTGCCACAGGGACACCAGGAGAAACAAACCCCTCCACGTGCAAGGCATGGGCCACGCGTCAGTCAGGATATCACTTTATTAACCGGATTTTCCATTTCTGTCGCACACCATGAATGTTTATACAATGAAAAAGCCAAACATTGCCAGAAGCAATAAGATCAGCTGATATTTCTGTACCCTCTTAACACACATGGATTGTTTCTTGGTGAGAAATTTTTATACTTCTGTTCATTAATTCTGCTTATTTAGACTGCTACTCTTAAAATTCTGTGTCAAGATTGTCACATCTTAAATACAGATTAAGTTGCTAGAAGTACATTATTTTTTAATATATTTTTATATACACACATACAGAAAAATACAAGACTAACTGTTTTTCCACAATATTTACTTTATACACTACTGTAACTATATGCAACTCTTAAAGACACGTTAAGGGGTACAAGAAACTGTTTACTTGCTCTAAATAGTTTGGTCCAATATTATCTTAATGTAGTGGTTATTCTCGCCCTTCCTTTTACGTGACGACATAACACGACGTACACCACATGCACAATCATTCACCTATCAACAGAGGGGGAGAGGACAGCACTCAGACTAACACATCTGTACACCCAGAGGTTCAACCAGCCACACACAACTATAAGGCTATAATACAACTATGCAGCATAAATGGTCAACACCGCTGTTCTAAAGTGAGCACCATATATACAGTCGTATATAAAAACATTGGAAACAAAATACACCCAGGGTTAGTTAAAAGGTGCCATTCCAAGGCTGTACATATCAGGAAAGAGTATTTACAATACTTGGAAAAAAGCTGCAACAAATAAAGTTTATTGCCAATGCCCTTTATAAACTTGTCTCCTATGTGGATGTTAAGCTCACCGTCCGTGAACCACACATCTCGTTTCTGGCCCTTGGTAAGATCCCTGCTCAAAAATTTCAAGCAAATATGTTCTATGGCTTCACCCACACGTGTACGCTTCTAGCTTTTAACTAAACTGCAACTAGAGATTAAAAACTTAAAAAGAAGCAAAACACTTATCCTTTGCCTTGTTCCGGAAGCAGAAGCTCCTGGCTGGGCTCCTCAGGAAGGGTTCCCCACACACCTCAGACTCTCTGAAGTCTCTGAGGAATCAAAAGAGCCGTGGTGAGCTGTAGCCATCCTGCCCAAGCCGTTCTTTGGTGCTCTGCTCCCTCAGCACGGACACAACACGCGCTGGATTGACCATTCTGCAAGTGGTACAAGATGCTCAACAGTGTCAAACTCCTCTGGGACACCCAGGGTCTGCCCAGGGCGCTGCTACATAGTACCCCCAGTTCAATAGCATTGCTTAGAAGACCCAGTGCACAGCATGAAAAAATAAAACATTCTCGCCCTTCCCAAAACTAGGAATCTGCAATATATTTTATTCTAGATAATAAAATTCCACAAAGTTAATTCATCTGGTCAAAAGTATCCTTTTTGTACAGAAATACTCTAAATCAGGACCTTGCCCTGGCAATGGGAAATCTGACAGGAAGGCTGAGAGCTGTGAAATAAACACTTTCCTACAGGCTATTTTAAATGGACTTTATGAAAAAGCATTATTACTGAGGGAAAATAAGTGGTGTACATGTGGGGAACAGCAGTATTTTAAGTCTTAAAAAGAGTAATAATAACAAAAACATAAATGACAATAACAATTTCAGTGTGAATCCAATTACCTAAAGGTTTTCCATCCCTTATTGCCTTCTGGAATCGCAGGGAGGAGAGGAGAGAACAGGGGAGAGGGTTTAGAAAGTAAAAACTTAATATTTTAAGTGTCATGATATACTACTAACAAAAGTAATTCATACAAACACTTTATTTTCAGTTAGCATGTAAAAACTCAGAAGTAGACTTAATAATTTACCTTTGTTATATTAAAAAAGATTGTCTGCTTGTAATATTAACATATTTCTATGGGAGAAAGCTGCCTTACAAATCTACTTGCCTTTTTTTTTTTTTTTTTAAAGAAAACTGCCTCTAGCAAAACAAGATCTTTTCGGTTTGATTCTTGAGCCACAACTTTATCCATATCATAGCTTAAGACAAATAGGTGTGGGTTTAAAATCATATTTCAAGATCGCTAATTTTCAGTGCATCTTTGCTTTGTACAAGCCTTGGAACATCTGAAAGCTCCCTGAAGAGTTTTCAGCATCAAAACATTATTGCTTTGGTTCTGTTTCAGACACATAGAAGTATGCCACATATCACATAATTTAGTTTTCACAGGTCAGAACAAGAATTAACATTTCACAAGCAAACAAAAGCTTCTCTCTCTAGTTTAAGTGCAGAACATGAAACTTCTAAGTGCTTCATTTACATTAGAATCCAGATATTTATTTTAATCCAGATCTTCCATAGTAAAATTATAAATGTAAAAATTACACAATAAAATATTCTGTCTCGTTAAAAAAGAAAAACATATCTGCTAGCAGCATGCAAAGACCATGCATTGTCATACCATCAAGCAAACACAAAATTAAAGTGTAATAAATAACTGCTTGAAGCCCACTTAAAAATCTTAAGACAACAAAAGGGGGTCCGTGACAAGGTGTTCACAGCTCTGACCAGGAAGAATGACGCTGCCGAGCCGATGGAGCTGCGCAAGCCAGGTCACTGTCAAATGACGTGACAGCAACTGGTTTGACTGGAGGTGCACAGCAGCCCCTCCTTTGGGTTCCGCTGAATATTCACAGATATCATCTTTTCACAGAGAGGTAGTTGTAGCACATTGTTTTTCAAGTTCCTGTTCTTTATCCGTTCCAATTCGTTTGTTGTGTCTGACATTTGGTCGGAAAAAAATTTTAGGCTGCCCAATGACGAAGGCTGATTTGCGCTGCCGCTGGAGCTTATGCACATTTTCCACACGGATTTCTCCTGTACTTTCACGCTGGAAAAGGACAGATTGTTTTGAGGATCAAGAATGTATTTCGTGCTGCCGTGAATCTGCGAACCCAGGCAAAGGCTCATTAGCTTCAGGCTTTCAACCAGTTCCCCCGCGCTCCTGGACGATAGCTGCATGGAGTTTCCGGATCCGGCACATCTCCGGGTGGAGCCCGAGGTGGTGTTGGTGCTCCCGCCGGAGCTACCAGAGGGACTCCCCCCCCCTTTGTTGTTATCACCTGGGCTCGTCTTGTCCACGCCTCCGTTGCCATTGCTGGGTTTGCTTTGCCCACCACCGTCTCCCTGGCTGCCAGGCGGCCCCTCGCTGCTATCCCGTCTGTGCCAGGAGTAGGTGAAGCCGCTGTCCTTGTCCAGGCGTCTCCTGCTTTCCGAGTCATCGTCGCTGGTTTCGGAGCTGCTGCAGCTGGAGCCCCGTCCCTGGCTTTTCCTCCGGTGGTAGCGTTTGTGCACGGTGCTGGGCGAGGCAATGTTCATCTTTAACCTGCTGAGCTTTGGGGGCAAGTTCTCATCCATGTCAAACTCATCGTCGGACTCGCCCTCCTCAAAGATCTGGTTGAGGACCGGCGCGCTCTTTCTCGAAGTGAGACGATTTGTGACCGAAGGCTTACGACGCAGGACAACTTGAGTAGAAAGAGAAATGGGTTTTTTATCCTCTTCATCCTCCTCTTCATCTTCCTCTACTCTGAACAAGCACTTCCGGCCACTGGTGGTGGGCTTTAAGCTGGCTGAGGGAACGGCAGAGAGCGCGGGCCCGGCCAGTTCGGGGATCTCTTCCTTCTTCGCCGAATCGCCCAGGGCCTTGCTCCTGTGCCCGTTGAGGACGTTCTCAGCCGTGCGAGCCGGCGACTGAGGAACGGTGCCGTGGGAGAGAGGAGTTGCTGTAAGGTCATCCTCCAGATCCTGGGGGACATCGATTTTTGTTGGCCACGACTGCCTGCATAAAAAATTACAGAAGATAAACAAGAAGTTACCTCATGGCAGGCATTTCAGAACTTACCAGAAAGCGTAACATCGGCACCGGAGAAGCACAAGGACCGACACAACAAACTGGGCTGCTCAGTGGCATGTCTGTAAACAACAGTAATGAGTGACTGAGCACAAGGAAACATTCTCAGACAATGTGCTTTCCTTTAGAAATGCTGCTATTTGAGAGGAACATCATCTATACAAGAACATAGTTTAGAAACTGTTGGTTACTGGCAAGTCAAAGTTTAAGATTTCATCACTCCCAGAAAATGAATTAAGCAATAAGAAGCTTGAAATAATTGTGTCTCAAAGAAAATACTCTGCGACTGGTACAGAACCACCAGTACCTAGAGAAAGATACAAGCCAATTCAAGCACAACTTAAGATAATATTGCAAAATACTTTTCATCCGAAGCTTCTGTTATTTTTTTTCCCCAGTACTCTTAATATTAAAATTAGGTTAGAACATGAGTGAGACTGAAAAGTTAAGCCAGAAGAAACATTCTTTCATTCTCTCATTCAGACCGAACTCTATTCTACAAAGTCCCCTTTAATTGTAAGCACACACGAACTGAGATAATACATTTATTTGTCATAAGCGGAGCGACTGGAATAATACAACTGCATGAATTCAGGACTCAAGCTGCTTAAGAATATGACACTTGAATAAACTGTAAATCCAAGCTGAAAAATGTATGACTCTGTAACAGCATTAGCTCAAATCAAAATGAAAGCAACACTTGAGCGTGCATCAGTTTTACAAGTAGTAGCTGATGTCTTATCTCCAGTATCTTAAGCTACTCTCTAATGATTTGTATTTGACTTTAAATCTTAATATATATTGGAATTTTCCAACAACGCACACAGAATAAATTAAGAACAAAGACTGTCAGTCTTTACTCTCTATTTTGAGAGCTTAAACCAAAAAACCAACAGATCAACACCTTAACACTGAACGGTTCGACTTCTTCACTCAGTGTAAACCCCACATTTCTTGCCTTTAATTTTGAAAAGTTTGCCTATCACTTAACTTTATAAAATGAAAATACTCTGGCACACTGCATGAAAAGCTGTAGTAGAGACCTCTGTTCGCACAGGGACAGCGTATTACAAGACATCCCCAATCATACTTTGTGTGTGCTCCATGACTTTATAGCCCAGTTTAGAAGCAAGAGAGAAGAGAAAAGGAGAGAGTGTTTCACACCAAATGTGACCCCAGGTATCTGCATGGACAGCCCGCATACGAAGACAAGGATCACACCAGTTTCCTGCTCCCTGCCATGTTAGGAGGGCAGGCTGAAGGAAGAGGCAAGGCTCACACGCCTCTTTGCTGCAACAGGACTGCACTTGCTGAAGGCTCCCCCTCTAAAGGTTGCCTAGAGAAGGACCCTGAGGTGTGAGACACTGGTCTGCCTCAGGCTGTCTACGGACAACTCTCTCCCTGGCTGTATGAACTGTGAGCAGGAGGCTTTACTAAAGCCAACAGTAAACTCACCAAGCCTAGCTGCAGACTTTGTTTCGAAGCATTGGTGCCACTTTTGCTCGACTGCCCAGTGACAGAAGCAGTCCTCAGGACCCTCTAGCAGCAGGGCCTGGCTGCCCACACACCGCCTAAGCCTGTGGAGTGTGTTCCCTGGCAGAGCCACACAGGCTCCTGCCTGTCTCACTGCGAGCTGCTGGCCTCCCACCAGCCTCCCCTCCGGTGGGGAGCTGTGCCTGGAGAGAGGCAACACAACCCAAGCAGCAGCTCAGAGTCAAGCTGTGCACACAAGAAGTGAAGCCTCAGCTGTGGTCATCCTGGGTTTGACACCAGCACCCTCCCTTAGGCCCCAGCTGACTCCAGCAATGCTGCGAAATGCTGACCCAGTTTTCTCATGACTTGTGCTCTGCTGTTTATTTGAAACACAAATAATTGTTTGTAATTAACAAACAGGACTTAAATAAACTAGAAACATAACTACAAACATGACAGAAAATGAAGAACTACGTCTTTGAGGAACTTACAATGCTTAAAGAACAGACTGGTTTGTCAGCAAAAATAGGAAGAGTTCTGTGGTTGTCACAATAAAGAGCAAATATAGTATCTTACAGTACTGTAGTTGCCAGGCAATAAACCTCCTCACTACAATATGTTTCTCTCTCACAGCAGCCCATGTTTGTCTCCCTTCCCTTCTGCCTCTCCCCTTATTCCCAGAGGGCCAGAGGGGAGAGTGCGACAAAGGAGAAGTGCCAGGCTGCAAGCAAGTTAATTTTTTTTTTATCTTTTGAAGTCTCAAAATCAAAATAATGCACCACCTTGTTGTCTTTTCCATGAGGTCGTTCTATAGAAACACTTGGAATTTAGAACCATCATGGAGGCAAAGAACAGCTACCTGGGTCCATCAGCGCAGGGGTTCCCAAATTTGTGCAGATATCCTTGTCAGGAAAAGCAAATTCATACTCATAGGGCAGGCTACAGCTACTCCAACTTAACAAATTCATATAAAGATTTAGATTAATTGAACTTTTTGTTCCAGTTTCTTATATAACTAGAGCTGCTCTTTACTGAGTGACACTGACACTGAGATAAAAACCCCAAACAATTCAAAAGCAGACTTTATAGTTTTAGAATTTCCATTTGAAGGTGAACTCCAAGTTTTCCTCTCAAGTAGTTTGTTTTATACGTAATACTTAGTATTAGGCACACTTGATGGGACTTCTTTTTTCCAATGAACTGACAAGAAAGTAAGAGGATGATCCATCATGAGAGAACTGCTGAGTGACAGTTACAGCACTGCCCTCGAAGAGAGGTGAGCTCTCTAGCACCAAGCTCCAGACCATGCAGGTTCTGTAGGCAACCCTTGGATCCCTGCAACAATAACTTTTCTGAAGTACCTGTAACCACTTAAGAGAAAACCTCCTGCAGAAGTGAGCACTGAGTGAGTGACCTGAAGTGCAGGGTACAGCCCCACCTGCAGATGACAAAGCTACTGAAAACCACTGTAACATTTATAGAGCATCAACTCCTGATTCAGGGAGACAGAATGGTATTCAGAAGAGATGCCTCTCAAATCTCAGCCTAAATCCAAGGTGACAACCAATGGAGATTTTAACCTATTTTCTCAAGTGTGTGTTCTTAATTTATAACAAGTGTCTATTTTTTTTAGCTTTAACTTGAGGTAGTGGTACCTTACTTTCATCAGCTAGGCCAAGGAAAGTATGACTGGGCACCAGAAGGACACACCAGCATTTATGTCCCTATGATTACTCCTATTAAATGACTTCACATGTGACCTTGCATGAAAGTTGCCCAAAGAAACCTTTGGAATAAAAAAGTTATTTCGTCTTGTTCTCTAAATCCTGCAGATGGATTAACAACAATGAAGGTGTTGCTAGAGTTAGCAAGGCTAGCTAAACATCAGCACAAACAGTAATCTTTTCTCATTAACAAATTATCTACTAAGAATGGTTATTATTGCTAGTACCAGTTACCAGTACTTTACCAAAACCTAAAAAGGCAACTTCTGAAAAGACTGGAGATGACAGGACAAAAGGTAATGGAAATGCCTCAGTGCATCCTCCGTCTTCACTGGAACAATTGTCAAGATGGACCAATGAATATTTTTTCCAATACCAGCAGATCCCTAGTGGTAGTCTAACACTTAACCAAGGAAAGAAAAAACACAATATTTAAGAAAAATAATGGCTAAAAACTTGCATCTGTGCAAGTGGAAACTATACTATTTGCATTTTGGGTTGTTTTGTTTGCTTGGGTTTTCCTTTTTTGGTTGGTTGGTTTTTTTAAAGCACCTGCTGCTGTAACTGAAAATGCAGAATGCTTTGGTAACTGATTGCAGAGCAGAGGAACTGGCTGAACATACCAATACCAACTACAGGCCAGAAGCCCAGTTCCCCTTTTAGTTTTACCACGTCATAAGCTGAAGCTTTGAAAATCTCAGGGACCCCTACTATAATGTTTCTTAAATCATGTTTTTGTCAAACAAACAAATCTATTGCAACGTTCTTAAATGACTGACTAAACCAGTAAATTCAACAGTTTTGCTTAAACAACAGGCACATCAACTGACATGAAAAGGAACATAACCTACAGGTCAAATTTAGAGTGATTTCTCACTTATAACTAATTCTCCATCAGTAAGTTTATGGATTATGCAACTAATTTTTCTCCAGGGATATTATGTAACACAAGTTGTATGAGGAGCTGGAGGTCAATGAACAAGCCCTTTTCTAGCAGGTGTGAAGACTTGTTTCTTTTGGTACAGACTTCAAATTGACTTGTCATTTCCTGAATATGGAAGGAATTGAAAATATTATGTGCAATTGATCTCTGAAGAGCTTCTGAAGTGTCCACACCATTTGAAGACATTTAGAATTTGCAATGAGTAAGGATTTTACTGTTCTCAAGAAAGCAGTACTTGAGCTGTTTTATGTTCTCATTAAGTAAAAAAAAAAAAGCCATTTAGATTCCTAAATTCTCACCTGAACTGAGCTTTGATGTTGCTGGGGCTTGCAGATCTGGTCTGAATTTCCTTCTCTTGTTTTTCTCGCAGGATCCTTTCAGCCAGTAAGAAGTAAGTAGCAGTGATGTGATTGTATTTGTTAGTCTCCAATGCCCTGAGGAAAGTACAAAACATGAAACAAACCATCCATCAGTGGTTTCCAAGAACTGGACATGCATCTCACAGCCTGCTGTGCTTCTCATAGCAGGAAGAGTGCCTGACAGCACTACTGTCTATTTTTGATCTTCTGACAAGCATGCCTTAATTTTATTAAAAATAAAGAGCCAACAAGTCTAGGAATTTCAGCTATAAATGGAAGAAGACATCCTCAGAATATCATCTGGCAAAAGTATGGAATTCTTTTTTATTTTACATTCTTTAAATGGTAACAGTGTTTTTCATTAATGGTATGCACCAATGATGGCTTTCCCACTGGCACATGCAACAACAAAGTACTAATATTTGATTATTCAACAAAGGGAAGAAAACTTCCATTATTTCAGGGCTGTCACATTGAGTTTATAGTTAAATTAAGTTCATAAGCCAGTAAGCATCACTCAGATGTTGCAACAGAAAGGATGCCACTGTTATACAGCTGATAGCTTAAGAAGTGAGACTGCTGCTTTACCTTCCCCATCAACAGCTTTTTCCAGCTTAAATACATACAAAAGAGGAGAAATATTTAAGATGTCTTTCAATTTTGGGAATATTTTAGAAATGTGTCAGTTTTAATCTATTAGAATAGCTTTCTAGCAGCTTCCTCAGTGACAGTGACTATTATGCATTAAATAGATAAAAGGAATAATATTTTAAATTAACAACAATTCGGGTACACTGGAAATGTGCAAAGGGAAAAATGCCAGAACTTATCACCTCCAAATATGCATGAGAGGTGAAGCACAGGGAATGGATTGGACTCCAAAGTGTTTAAGTTTACTGAAGATGTCAAACTACTGCAGGAACCAAACACTGTTCCAACACATTTTCTTGATATTTTTCCCAAGTTTGGCTATAGTTACATTTCTGATCCCACAATATCCTATCACAGAGCGAGACTGTAATACTTTGTTAACTAAATGGCCTGATGGTGAAACACCAAAGTGCCCAGGTTCTCAGGACATTCTTTACCCAAAACTGAGAGATGCACAAAA
Source organism: Climacteris rufus (assembly GCA_013398175.1). Classification (NCBI taxonomy): domain Eukaryota; kingdom Metazoa; phylum Chordata; class Aves; order Passeriformes; family Climacteridae; genus Climacteris; species Climacteris rufus. The sequence goes on along the minus strand of VZRZ01007521.1, from coordinate 439,185 downwards.
GAAGCTGCAGCTAAGAAACTAACAACTTACTCCACGATGGTATCTCGGTCGGCGATGTCACCAAGAACCATGCGCTGTATGATGCTGTTGTGCTCCTCCTCAGACAGGTTTTTGTATGACACAAGAGGAATATTGTACTTGGTTGCAGGAGATGGGTCAACTCCTTGGAGCCATGCATGGTTTTCAATCTCTTCCAAGGATGCCCTTCGCTTCGGGTCTCTCTGCAACATCCGTGTAATGAGACTGTGAATAAAAAATAAATCTAAACAAAAAGGCACACACGTGTTTAAAGGAGCAGCTGCTGGAAGAGCAGCACTCTGAAGACATTGTCTGCTCTCAGGTCACACAGACCTTTAGAAGTCTCTACAGTAAACAACAGGATGGAAATTAGTTGGTCTCAAAGACATTCCAAATATTCCTGAACTGAAACAAACAATTTATCTACTAAAAGCTATAAATTATCACAAACACTGCAGTTTTCCTTTATTATACTTAGATAATTAATCTGATTTTTCTCATATGTTTGTCTTTAATAGATCATATAGGGCAGCTACAGGTCAGAGATGGCCTATCAGCTAGTTGGTAAAGTAACAAATGTGACTTTCTATTATTGCTGCTGTCAACAAGTATATGGAATGGCAAGATAAGCAGAAATGTTTTATTTTGAAGGAACTATGAGATATTTGAGTCTTCAGTATCCTTGAAAAAACTGTGATTTGTTCTACCCAGGCAGGAAAAAAAAAACAAACAAACCCATGCACTCTCTGGGACAATGTAGTGACAAATCTACTAATGGCTTGATACTGAGATTTTACAAATGCTGGAAAGAAAGTGTATACATTCCCCAAGTAAACAGAAAGAAGACTTCATTAGTACAGCACATCTCTGTTCACTTACTATATATGGAAAATTCTTGGGGGAGGTATTTTTGGCTTTGTTCAACAAATATGGAATACGGTTTTGATGCCAAGGTTTCAATGAAACTTTACTGCTCCAACATGTTCTCCAGTTCTCACACAGAGCTTTTTATTGCACTAACTATACTATACCATGCAACTGCAGCCTGCAAGGCCACACAAGTCACAAAGGTAATCACAGTTGTTGTTGTTGGTTTGGTATTAGGTGATGGATGGATTTTTAAATGGAGGTTAATTCAGCCTTCTTAAAAAATCGACAGTAAAAAAAGAATTGTTGCATTTATTTTTAGTAGCTGTGGTCTCCACCTTTACCAAGAGGAAAGGTGGGGTGAGACATGCGAGCTTTGCATTTCTTTGCTTTTGTTAATATCATGACAAAAAGAGAACAAACTCCATCCATTGGACTTTTTTTTAAACTACACCTGTAGAAAACCATACAAATGTACCACATATGCCTCCTGCTTTAAGCTTGGTTATGCATCTCAGAGCACCAATGCTTTCACTCCTAGCAAGAAGCTGAAACATTCCCAGAGCCTTTTCCCTGAGGTAACCTAACCTATGGAGGACCTGGGTAACTGGTTGTACATCGTTCATGGATCGTGTAGGGAAAGCAGACCCGGACATTTAGGCAAATTAGTGTTAGTGAATATATTAAGCAAAACGCTGCAAAAGGTTAAGTTGCTTGGCCTCAGCACAGCATACAGCAGTTCAGGAGACTGATTTGGTGCAATTCATTGATAAGAGCTCTATCTCAAACCTCTTCCTGTATTGTATTTTAAACCTCTTCCTGTTAAGCTCTTCAAGCTCACAGCAGCTTTTCCACATTAATGGAGAGTGCTAGACACTAATGACAAGAACACCAGCTATAGCATAGAATTACAGAATCATTAAGGTTAGAAAAGTCTTCTAAGAGCATCAGGTCCAACCATTAAAACAGCACCATCACACTCACCACTAAACCGTGTCTCTCTGTACCACATCTACGTTGGTTTTGAATCACCATCACCTCCAGGCATGCTGAAATCACCACTTCCTTGGGCAGCCTGTTTTATCGCTTGACAAGAAATTTATCCCAATATCCAGTCTTAACCTTGAGGTCACTTCCTCATCCTATTGCTTGTTTCCTGGGAGAAGAGGCCAAAGCCCCACCTGGCTACAGCCTCCTTTCAGGGAGTTCTAGAGAGCGATAAGGTCTCCCCTGAGCCTCCTTTTCTCCAGGCTAAACACCCCCAGCTCCCTCAGCTGCTCCTCTTTAAACCTGTGCTCCAAGACTCCTCCCCAGCTTTGCTGCCCTTCTGCAGACACAACCAGCACCTCAGTGTCTTTCTTGAGGGCCCAGACCTGAAGACAGGACTCCAAGCGTGCCCTCAGCAGTGCTGTGCCCAGGGCATGGATGGTCACTGCTCCTGCTGGCTGCACTGCTGCTGATGCAGGCCAGGATGCTGTTGATCATGTCATGCATTAGACTCCTGGGCCACACAGATGACAAGTAAAGAAAGGAAGGGTCATTATGACCACAGCTGGAACAGTTGTGGAGTATTTCATTCTTTGGCAAACAACAGAATTCTAGGTGCTGCTCTAGATCTTTTGACTGGACCAAATGCATTTTTCAAGCATTGATAAAGGCATCTGGTTCTTCATATTGCAAATTAAAAGATATTCTATTAAAGACTCAAGAACTCAGACAAACATTGCAAAATAAGTGATGCAACTGGAGTATATATTAAAAGGACTGAAGAAGTCATTAAACAATAAGTTTATATGGGAAATACAGAAACATATGAAAGAAAAATTAAAAAACTCCAGTAAACACTGCAGAAAAACAACACATCAAAAGGAACCATGATTCCTAAGTGGCATACGGTATTTCCAGACAGAACATTTTTCTCCCTTGATTGCCTAGAATGTTGATTTGGAGTTGCAATTTCAGTAGGAGATGAGCTAAACTTGCTGTGTGCTGAGTTTTGAAAACTTGTTTCTTTGGACAGAAACTGCTAAGAAGCAGCACCTTCCTAACCCCTGCCACAAAACACTTCCAACAACACCTGGCAATTTGTCCAGCAAGAGAGTTGCCAGAGTCAGTCAGTAGTGAGGAGCTTCCTCAATCCTTTATGAACTGCATGACAACTGAGAGGCAAAAGAAGGAGTATCAAGGAGTATTCCACACACTGATAATATGGTATGGGGAACTCCCAAAGGTAATGAAAAACCACTTCTGTGAATGTTTCCAAGTTTTTAGTACTCTACTTACTCTTTACATTCTTTGGACACGTGAGGTGGCACTGTGTATTTGCAGTCCATTATCATAGTCAGAGTTTCACTGTCATTTGCTTCTTGAAATGGTGGTTGTCCACAGACCAACATGAACAGGATGACCCCCAAACTCCATATATCTGTAAATATACAGTACATATTTTTAAAAAACCAAACTGTTGAGGATACAGACATAATTACTATCTAAGCCATTAAATATTCTTAAAATGCATATTGGGGTGATTACTGCATTCTTCATTATGAGCATGGAAATTGCAATTCCACTGAAGTACAAAATACAGTAGTTCCATTGTTTGACAGCTTTAATAGTTTTTGAAAGGGAAAAAAAATCAGAATTCGTGACTTTAAGGATGCATAACAGTTTGAGATGCATTAACACCTTTGACAGCAGCAGTTAGATAAAGGTGAAAATAATCTGGTCACTTAGAAGTTAAGAATTTATTACCCTTTTGTTAACAGGTCGGCACAGGTTTTTAAAAAGATTTGTATTCAAAGCACATTCCTTTCTGAAGGACAAGCATAAATTATTCTCTGTATTGTTTACATGTTACTCTGTGATGTAAAAAATCACAAAGAAAGTCACTTACTTCAGTAAGACTGATTTAGCTGTTTTTCCTTCAGTGATGTTGTGTTGCTTTAAAATTTGTTACTTCCAGTGGTAACTAAGAAATTAATTTATATAAAACCAGCTTCTTATACCAATGATACTAGAAAGTGGAGTAGTGGGTTTAGGTGTTGTTGAATTTTTTTTTAAATATCCAAACATAACAATTTAGAGTGATTTCTACTACACTCTGAGAGTCTTCTTGTTTCCTTCTAATTCCTGCTTGTATAAAATAAACATTTGACAACTTTCTTGTTCTCCAGTGAAATGACATACCAAAAGATGAAAAAGAAGCACTTTGGGGCATGAAGCGTTGCAGTTGGGTTCTACTTAGTGTAAAAGCTAATATTTAATTCAAATCTTTATTAAGAGCCTACCTAAAAGAAAATATTTCATGAGTCTTACTGCATTCAATACAGGAAGCATAATTATTAAGAAATATATCATATTGCAGAAAAATAAATAACTCGCTCCAATATATGCTTAGAAAAAATGCCCTGCTCGAAACTTCAGCTACAACTCCATGCTGTGGAAATTTCAGTGGCAATTTGGGCTCCTACACCCTTGGCATTTTACAGATCTGTACCCAGGAAAAGCAAACAGCTGAGAAATGATCGGACAGGCCCCTCCTGAGGCAAGAGGGAACCACACCAAGATACCTACTCAACTGCTCCGTGCTTTCTGTGGCCCGTTCAAAACACTTGACATCCATTTAATGCTGAAGGATGACTACAGTTTTATTTAATAAAGTAATTCACACAGATTCATCCCTAGAACAATTACTCATTTTGCTAGTTACAACCTATTCTTCTCATGGTTTAGCTGACAGAGGATAAGAAACTATATGGTAATTTTCTTTAGAGCTCTAATTTGTAGTAAGTGTATGCTCTTGAACTCAGACAATTACTGAATTTCTGTTATGCTCACGAAGGCCTCAGTCCTGTAGGTACTCAGCATTTTGAGGCTGGTACACCATATCATGTATACCTGCAAATTCAGCAAATTCAGCAAAATGACCATCACCGTGTTTACAGATCCAATAAATGCTTTGATATTTCAACAGCCTGATGCCAGAAAGCTGATGTTTAGGAATACACAACTTTAAAACCCTCCCAAGACAGGGAGGCAGTTTCACCTAAAAGGTCCATTTTTAATTTTGTAAAATTACTTATGCCTTTATGCTGCTGTTTAGTTTCAAAGCAAACAGAACGTTTTGGCGCATTATCTCTCTCCCATCACACAAGAGATTACGTGAAGTTTCTGCAAGCACAAAAGACATGTAAATTTATGCATTTCTATGAACAGCCATCTTTTGGTTATCAAAGTCCTTCCTAGATTTTTAACTTCGCCTAAGATCTATTTTGTGATGTGATCCATCCTAGTATTCTGCTCAATACTCCCCCACAACAGAATAGAATGCTCCATATCTCCTTTTAGCAGGAAGAGTCTGCACAGTATTCATTATTACAGACAAATTACATTTGCTATAATAAAGCAATAAATACTGGCTGAATTTAAGCCAAGAGAAAAATATTGGGGAGGGGAGCAATATAATTAAACCATAAGTTAAAAATAAATATATAAAAAGTTCAAACAGAAGGAAAAACACTGTAGTCTAAGAAATCAAGCTTAAAAACAGCAAGATGGTCCTGAGAAAAGGACAGCAGTAAGACAACAATAAAAGTTCCACGAAATCATCACATACAGGAAACTCTACCAGACCTTGAGGTTTCAACTTGACTGAGCAGATACTGAACATCCTAACTAAGTATTTTCTATTACAAGGCAGCCTCCTAGTTTATTCTGTATTTTACACACATGGCTTCTTCTCTGGGCTATACATACACTTTGATGTATTTCAACTTGAAAGGATACGTGATGAGAGGTACTATTTTAGTTTTCCCAAAGTTATTTCGATAAATATGGATGTACATTTACTTCATAAAAATAAAAAATAAAAAGCACTTTTTAGAAGCAAAACCCAACCGATTCTCTGAATGCAAAGTAAACCCCCAAAGCATTACTGCTTGCTATGATGCAATGTCCATTAGACATCAACCTGTATGTTTTGACAAATAAAACAGTAACTACTGATTAGCCAGCACAGAAGAGAATTTTGTGTACTTTTCTTTCCCTAGTTACTACATTTTTCACTCTCTACTCATGGCTCTTTCCAGACGAGAAAAACTGAAAATAGTAAAATGAAATAATTTTAACACAGCAGCATGAAACACAGAATAAAAACTCTTACTAATAATGAAATCTAAATCATGCACTGAACTGCTACTGTATTTCATTATGTCACAAATCTTGTTTAATGCACAAAATATACAAGAAAAGGGCTTTGTGTGTATGCAGAAAAAGTTTTGTTAGAAACTAAAAAGAGTGCTTTTTAAGACTTTTTGACCTTGTCATATTACCTAGATATTCTTAGGGTCTCAGTGGAGAGCACTAAGGCAGCAATAACACTTTACTTCAGTCTTATATATTACAGGCAAAGCTTACTATTACATTTTTCTGACAAATGTGTATTTTGTTCCCCTGCCAGCACAGCAGACATTTATTCTGATGTGACCAAGAAATAACAGTGGACAGAAACAATTGCATGGCTTTTATTCTCAGCCTATTTTTACAGCTGTAGCTTTAAAAAGATCAACTTCATTGCACCTACAGCCAAGGCAACTAAAATGACTCAGCTTGCAGTGTCACGGACAGAGCTGAGCACCCTCAGCAAACTTAAAAGCGTATCCATAACCAGGAAGCAAGAAAATAGTGTGCCTGACAAAGTCTAATCCACATGTAAGACTGAAAAATCACTGTGAGGCTTAGTGCAGATCTCATTATGTCACAAGACAGATGTCATCTTAGCTACATCTTCCCAAGCCCTCCAATATGATATTGTATCAAGCCTCTCCTCATTTCTGGAAGCAGACCCAAGCGTTTGGATGGCTGCAGGTGTACTAACAGCACACATCCAAGAGTTCTGTCACACCCCTCCCTAGGCATGGTGGGCTGGGTTCTACTCCACCCCACTCAAAACATCCCTGCACCCACAACAGCTGTGGAAAACAGCAGCTGCTTCTCTTATTGTTGTCATGACTTAGGGGAGAGAGAGAACCTTCTCACACGCAGCTCTGGGCAGCAGCTCCGGACGCTACACAGCATCTTGAACAAGGCTCTTGCTAATGGAGCTGCACATTTCAGCCACATTCAGAAAATATACTGCAAAAAACACTTCAAGAAAATACACTGCTTTCTTCTCTAAATATACAACTTTTGTTCACCCGTTGAATATAATAATCACAGTTCATTTGGGAGAATTCTGTTCTAGAATAGTGCCATCTGGCTGAAAGATGCAGGATCTTTAGGTGTGGCTATCTTAGAAAAATTAGCAAAGGAGAATCAGAGGTTATTTTATTATAATGCACATTTACCAAATTTTATTATTTCCCCAAACAATACACACAGCCACACACAACAGTGTTCATTACCACACAGTTTTGTGCTGTCATAATCAGTGCCAGTGCCAATTCTAGATTTCAGACCCTTAGTTGAAGGAACACAAGGAAGAGAAGGGTTTTAGAGACCACCTTTACAAATGCAGATTTAAACAATAATTTATTTTTCACATTTTCAAGGTTTTTTACTACTCTTAGCAACTAGCAATTAGCAGATGAAGGCTTTTTGGAAACTGCCTACTTCTGTCCTTCAAGGGTCATCTAATTTGCTCTCTTTAGAAAACTGATGGGAAAGTAGAAATTAGGCCCAACATGCTGCATGCATTTAGCATTCTTACAACTTGCAAACTTCAAGTTATTATAGTAAAGGAAGTCACAAGTTCTACAGAGCAGTGGCCAAAATCAAGGTCTCTTTCAAAAGCCCCATGAAGATCTCAAGATACTAGTACCCAATTTAAAGGCTGAATTGTAACTCTAAACTGTTACTGCTATAACAAGAATAAAATAAGAATAAAAGCAGTAGTAACTAGCTGGAGTAGAGAATACTTTTTTGCTTTCTAAGCCTCTAAATAATCAGGAAAGGACCATGAACCATGACAACCATATGCAACTTCCTTACATAACATGAAGTCACTGTCATAGAAACCAAATTACAACATGAGCTGCCTGTCTTAAACACGAGCTGGTCAAACATCTGTCATGTTCAAGTTTGTACACTGCACAGAGGATATCCATATTCATCTGCTTCTCCATTTCATTAGCCACTTACTGCTTTCTAAAGTTTTTTATTTACTCCTGAAATAAGCACTTAGGATTTCAGTAAGTTACAACTTATGTTACACAGGGGATGCTTATAGCTTCATATTCACTCAAATTTCTACTGTTCCTCAAAAGTCAGACATTTGTCACACTTTATATATGCTATGTGAACCTGTGATTTTAAGCAACTAAAAATCCATACTCATTTTGGAATAGACATATTTGCATCTACATACATAATGTAAATTGAGTCTGCTTATTGAAGTTGATTTTTTCAGACCTTGATGGGAAAAAGGGTAGAGTTTTTTTTCCTTCCTAACTTAAATTTAGAACTGCCTAACAGTTTACAGTGCATATTGCTCAGCTGATAAGATGAATCTTTCTACAGAAAGTCTGTTTCTTCAGCAGTGATTCGTAATATTGAGTAAATTTAGCCAGGCTTTATAAATTTCTCTTCACAATATTTACCATAAGAGCTGAACATTATAGTTATCTTCTACTAAAAGCCACTTAACCTAAAAGGAAACAAATCAACTTTTATGGAGATGACAGAAATGTTTACATGTTTATTTTGCCACTACAGAGGTATCAACAAACAGACTGTGGATAAATGAAGGGTGGAAATGGACCCCAATTTCCAGGATTATGGGCAGTTACTCTGAACATTATGTTAAAACATTAAAGAGTATTACCACCACTGCTGCCACAACCTCTTCAGAGTAGATTTGATGAAGAAAGCCCAGTCCATAAAAACCTGTTGAATACAAGTCTTGGAAGAGATTCAACACACAGAGATTCAGCATTTCAATATGAAGCTCTTGTATGCAGAGCTAAATAGGAAAAAATCTCTGTAAAGATCATCAGTATCTCTGCACTCTGGGCATGGTCAGGGCTAGGCAGCAGCTGGGCAGTCCCTGCAGACTCCTCTTTTGAACCCAAGACAAAAAACCTCCTCATGAACCACTTCAATTGGATTGAAGGGGTGGAAACTTCACTGGTTCAATAGCAGGTACAGGCTGGTAGCTCGTGAGGATAAGTGAGCATGCTTGTTCCAAGTTAGAATTGAAGAACCTGCTCCCAGCATAGGCTAAGGAAAACAACAAACACTCAAATGCATAGCATAGCTTCACATAATTGTCTGAAGAACCAAAACACAGGTGAAGAGTAGAAATTCATATGACAGGTGAAACACTGCAGAAAATGAGACTTCTACTAGAAATAGCAATGAAAACATTACATACTAGAGTACAGATAAAAGCTGGTATCATACCACTGAATCATTTGAATGGTGCTTGTTGATATACTTGTGCTTCAAAAGGAGAATAAGAAAAGTATCTCCACTCCTGTATAAGCTAAAAAGCTTTAAAAAGTTGGATTCCTTGCATAAAAAGTCAGTAACAAGACAGTAGAGAAAAATCGAGTTAAAGATATCATCATTTCTATGTATCACAAGTATTTTTCGCTGCCATGTGCAAAGACTGCTGACTAATCTGGAATATGCTCAAACTGGACCATTTGTAAAACCCGAAGTGTATGAGAAAAGAACAAAGATTACTTTTTCATAGATACTCAATTTTTAGCTGATTGAACTATTCTTTCATTCTTTAATTTTTAATGAAAAATGCTTTGAATACACTTGTATACACTGACCTCTCTAGCTCTCATCTAGAGATGCTACCATCTCTTAATTCAACTTGGTTTTTGTCTTAGTAAAATGGGATTTATTCTTTCCCTTAATGTAAGCTGAAGAAGAAAACATCCACAATCAAGGCTAATGTTTTCAAAATTAACACGCAGAACTGGGTTATTTCTTTGTTTTAAAGCACCATAAATCCAATCAACATTACTACTAGGACACACAGCAGACAAGAGAATTAGGAGAAATCTCTTCCTTTCCCCATCCCTCCAAAAAAGAGCATAAATAGCAAATGGCATTTAGCAAATTATGTTCCTAATTAGCTTATCTGTCTGGCCAAACAGTCTGTTCTCTATAAGTTATTTTATTTCACTAAGAGGTGATCATCAGTAACTAAGTTTTATCTTTGGAAGCGATTCCTATTTCCATTCCATGTGGCAACCAGTACCAGTAGTCTGGAGGCCCCAGCAGCACGGATGTGCTGCAGTGAGCCCAGAGGAGGCCAGCAAGGTGATGAGAGCACCTCTGCTGTGGAGACAGACTGAGAGCTCAGGTTGTTCAGCCTGGAGAACACAAGGGTCTGGGCAGAACTTCCAGCACCTACAGGGGGCTACAGGAGAGCTGAGAGGGACTTACTGAATGGGCATGAAGTGACAGGACAAGGGGTGAAGGCTTTAAACCAGGAGAGGGCAGGTTTAGATCAGATATCAGGAAGAAATTGTTCACTCTGAGGGTGCTGAGGCACTGGAACAGGCTGCCCAGAGAGGCTGTGGATGCTCCAGCCCTGCTAAGTGTTGGAGGCCACCTGGATGGGGACACTGAGCAACCTGGTCAATGGGAGGCGTTCCTGCCCACAGCAGGGGCTTGGGAATACGTGGTCCTTAAGGTCTCTTCCAACTCAAACCATTCAATGGTTTCATGATTCTTCCCTCAAATCAACAGCAGGGGTTTTGCTGGTTGAGTGAAACTACTAAAATACAAACAATTGTTCATTTATTTCTTCAGTAACTAATGCATCTCAAATTTCAGTGAGGGTATTTTAACAGAAAACACTACCACTGGAAGGTCTTACTGAACACATGCCACTGCCTTTATTCCAAAATAGCCTGTTTTACTCCAAATCATCAGGCCTGCATTTAAAAATATATTCTATCTCCTTTGATAGCTGTTGTTTAGCCACAAAGTTACTGAATCTGTATTAAAAAATCAAATCAAACCAACATTTTCTGCATTAATTCCAATAGTACTCCTCCAGAAAATAATTACCCAGGATAAAACCCAATATTAATTAAATATAAAAGGAAGTTTTTTTCTTTATAAAACACGTTCTCAAAAGCATTGGACATATCAAAGTCTATATGTATGTGTTTCACTGCAGTGACTTTGTTCTTTTTTTGGTATATAAACAATTTGCTCCTGGTATCTTAAAAATTCTTCATATTTTCTAATGGACTACCTTTTCCTACAGGTTTTAGCTTCATAATGTAAAGTTCATACTTTATTTGTAAAAATTAACATCTTAATACAGCTTTACACATGAATGCAAAACTTGCATCTGGTTTTTAACTCAGTATTACCCCACTGATTTCGGTCCCACCAGATCTGTGTTGTCAAATTAGTCAGCCATGTGCTGGAAATAATTAATCTGAGTATTGGTTTGAAATTAAGCTTCCTGGCTGTGGAGATGTATTCATCATAATGAAATCTTGCTTCACAACAGCAATCTGAAACAGTCTGAAAACAGTTCTCCCATGAACACAGCAACATGACTATATCCCTACACTAAATTACAGATTAGCTGACATGGCAGTAACTGAAGACTATCTTGACAGCTTTTCTCTGTAGTTTCACTCAGAAAAAATTATTCTTTGCTTCACCCAGCAGTTTACTGGTGAATGCATTAAAACTTTTGCACAAAGTAATCCAGAATGGAACATAAATTACAGTTCATAAATATTAGCTTGCTCAGACTTACTAAAAAGTTACCAGGATCACAGATTTCACTGTTCACTGCAGCCCCATCACATCATAGCTTCACTTCTGAATACAAGACTCCAATACTTGCAACAACCTCAATTTTAGGCATTAGAAGTATTTTTCTTGTCAGTACAGTAATTAGATGGAAGGGAAAAATAACCAAACCAAAGGACAGCATACTGCATGAAAAATGAACTCCCCTTTCATTAAAAACAGATCTTACTACCTGCATACAAATTACCACAGAACATAAATTCTTTGTTATCCTCAAGACTGTGACTTTCTAAAAGTGTTCTACAACCAATTCCTTCCATTTGCCCCTTCTAAAAAGTATTAAAAAGTTAATTTCTGATAATTTTTTCAAATTTGATTCAGTTTTTTTCAGCAGTATGTGATACAGCACAGCAGGGAAAAGGCAGAAAAGCATGGCCACGAACACAAGTACACAGAAGAGGACAGAAGGCCAGAAATACACCTGGGACTCCATCAATTCCTTCTGTTTTGCTTCAGGGAACATGTGAGGCCGAGAACTAGAGTGTACAATTCTCCTAAAAATACACTGACAACGATGATGAATTTCAGTCAGAGGAGTTTCTCTGACGCAGAAGGTAAAGACAAGTGAGCCAGGCAGAGCTGATCTCACCTAAACTCGCTAAGACAAGAGACAGCTCCTACCACTTGCCCCCAGAACTCTACTCCAGGCTGCATGCTCCCTTCACCTCCTGTGCTCCTCCACCCAATCCCAGAGAACAAACAGCTCTGCCAACCTGGCAGCAGGTAAGCCTGCGGAGAGCAGGTTTTCTGTCAGTTCTTGGCTTTCTAACAGTTTTCTGTCAAGTTAGCTGACAAAGACCAGCTCATCAAATGGCCAGCCACGGAACAGGGTAACACATGAGAAGGTGTAGCTCTGCACTGATGCAAGCAAAGCAGAAGGGGAAGCAGCAAAGTATTACACTTCCAGCTTTCTGCACCCTTCCAGCCTCAAGCTCATTCCATAGAGTATTAAGTATAAATTATCTGAAGTGTTTCAACACAACAATAAAAAGGGAGATTTTTCAAAACAAAACAAGCCAAGAAATGCTTGTGTAGCAATTCTTGCATCTCATTTCTGTCAAATTTGGCTATAACTCAGTTTTGAGTATACTGAGACTCCAAAATGCTGCCAGGTATGCTCAGTTATTCAATATCCTGTATGGTTTGCAAGTATCTTACAACCTTTTTCTTTTTAAATTCCAGTCAGTCAAATCTTATATTCAGTATTTTTATAGTGCAAAAGGTTACTGTATGCCATTGGGCACAGGCTTACATCAGTAATTCAGTTTGTGAATAAAGTGTGTAACATCAAAACTAGCTCCACATAGGGTCATGGGGGCTACTTAGCTATGCTCAAGCACCATGTGAACATGGCTGAAGCTTTGAAAAACTCCAACCACACCATATTCAAGTAAAAAGTCCTTGTAAATGCTTGATGCAAAAAGAAAGCAAAAGAATTTGGGATTATTCAAACAGACACAAAATGGGTCTAACAGCTGTGTATCATCATCTCAGGAAAGCAGAGGGTATGTTTAACAAAGCCTCTGTTTCCTTTTGTAATCAAAAACCTATGGCTAGATAACAAATACATAGTTTTACCATACTGACAGAAGATATCCAGGCCTAAGTTGGGCAAGAAAGTCAGTACCTAATTACTAAAGCAGTGGAAGTTATCTGCAATTTCCAGGGCAGCAGCAAGTTGGATTTGGACTACAAAGTCCCAGTTGGGTAGCACTGAGTTACAGTAACCACAATATTTTTGTTAGTCTGTCTTTTATGAGGACCATCTTGCCACCACTCTCTTTGTGTTGCTGTGATGACAGACAGCAACGCTAAATAACTGTGATGGTAATGACAATGTCATTTGTGTATTACAGTACCAGGCTAAAGGCCAGCGCTCAACTGTGCTAAATACACAAAACCCCAATGCTACAAACTGAATTTGCCCATTTCTCATCTCCAGGAGAATGAATTTACTCTGAAAATGTTTCCATACATCTGCAAAATCACATCTAGAATATTGAACTACAATAATATAAACCTATCAGAAGTGTCTATGTCTTCCAGCATTACTGTAGCCTACATTACACTTCACATTTTGCAAAGATGCCAAGCAGTTAAAATAGAACTTGCTCTCCTCTGAAAGAATCTGCTAATCTGAAAAACTCCAACTAAATTTTATCACCTACTGAAGAGGTGATTTCTATTTATTTAATGATCCAATCTCTGTTGACGGTGGTAAAGGAGAAAGAGTAGTCCCAGAAGCACGCTCTGTTCTCTCTCATCTGGATTTATCACACACTGCTCTAGACAGAACTCTCATCTAAAGTAGTATGTCCATTTCATTTAGGAAATGAACTTTATGCCCAACCACAGTCCTCTCACTTTCCTCTGATTAGAACAGATTTTAATTAAGTATGAAAAAAATACGGGTAACTGCAAGCAACAGAACTTCTCATCATCTAACTCACTCAGCTTTTTGAAAAGCCCTGGAACATATGATCATTGCCCAATATTCCTCTTGCATCATTATGACTACAGCTTTAAACACAAAAATAAATGAGACCTAAATTAACTAGGCTCTTTTCAAGTGTGAAAACTTTCAAGTGACATCACAAAGGGGAGCTTAATCCCTCAACTAGCTGAAACAGTTATGTTTTCATAAAGCAAGCTTTTCCATTGTATTTGTTAAGCATATCACTTAACAAAGACTTGCCCTAAATATTTCAGCTGCTTGTAGAAAAAAAATGTAAATTATCTTCCTTTATATACTCCTTCTAACATTATTCATAAGAGATCCAAAAAGCCGTGTTTGTGGCAAAGGTCTTTGGCCAAAAGAATCCCATCAAAGACCTTGATTCATTTTTCTTCCAATAATTTTTGCAATAACAATTTGGCATAAATAAAAAAAGGTTGTGGTTTAAAAACTATTGTAACTAATGCAAATGTACCTTAATATGCACAGAGTATAAGCAGGGGAATCCATTTCAATTTTTTGTTTTAGTAAACCAAGTTGGATTCCAAGTGGTCAGATGCTCCCAAGGGGACAGCACCATAGCATGATCTCCTTTCCACTAAGGACCAAGTTTTTAGATTGGTTCAGCTGTAATAGAATTTCATCCTAACTGGCAGAGGAATCTTTGCCATTGTCAGTCACTATTATTGCAATATTAATAGCCCCATTCAGCCAACAGCTGAACGAGTTCACAGCACTTCACCACAATTTCAAGCTATATATATATGCACCTTGCATATTATTAGCATTAAGATGTAACTGATGTAATTTCTTTGTTGAAAATACCTACTTCTGAATTTATACTTTATAACAGTCCACAAATACTCATGCTAGCCTCATCCTAGCATTAAAGCTTCTTTCAAGTTTAAGACAGGTTTGCAGCAGCTGATTTCTCAGTTACATAATTACATTTTTAGTGATAAATTTCCTAAACTTATGTTCTTTTAAGATTCTACATTTAAGACTCCATTTGGGGAAAAGAGGGCTTTAAAGAAGGGCCTAATTTTTTTTTAATTCCCCCCCTTTGACAATCTGCATTTAAAATAAACAAATCATATTTAGAAAACTTGTATAGTGTAGCTTACCTTTCTACCCAGTGTTAGAGAAAAAAATCCAGACCCTTCAAGGTCATCATTTCATTGGCCTCTTGTAGTAAGTTTGGGTATTTTTACTCTGTTTATAGAGATTTCGTAGTGCATTACAAAGTGAAGAAAAATACACCACTACAATGTTAGGATACAAGCACTGCAATCAGTCACCTAGGATAGAAGTTCTAAGAATGCAGTAACTGAGACAGCATACTGGGGAATAAGTAAGCAAAAATTAAACCCTGATGTGTATTTAAATATTCTCAGAAGTTAACCGGCATCCTCAGATATCAGTTACAAGAATTTCATTTTTTTCTATTTTCTACTGTTCACATCAACCCGTTCTGTATTAGCCAGACCTCCCCCTCTATAAATCCATTCAAAAGGTTCTTTTAGTACTATTCAGAAGTTTACCTAATTGCTCACAAAGTCCTCTAAGAAACATTGTTACATTTATCAGTAAGCGGTCCAAGCAAGCTTTGTTAACCACGTAATTCAGTTTGGACCATCTGGTCATGAAGCTTCCAATTCCCCCCAATTAATCCCCATACACTTCCTTCTTTCCAAGCATCTTCAATTGGGCAGCAACATCAAAACTTCATTTTTTGCTCATCCTTCCAAGTTTGACTGCTATTCCGTTTTTCAAGAAATAATTCACATAAGGCACTGTACAGAATACTTAACAAATGCACTTTTCCATCTAGATTTGAAGGTCACTGCAATCAGTTATGCTTCAGGAAATTCTCAAAATGAGAGGCACAGAAGAACACAGAACAACTCAGGAGTTAGGAGCTCTAGTCTGCCACTAGACAAGAACCAACTCATCTAAAACATCTGACTCAAAGTAGAAATTATTTTGTAAAGCATCACTGCAGCATCAACATGGATTTGCAATCCCAAAACTAAGAGAGATCTAAAACTCTTAATTATAACACACTTGACAACATACTTTCAAGTCCAAAAACCCAGAGTACAGTATTCAAAGCTACAAGCCATGAAGTGGTATTCAAATGTTTAGGCTGAGACTATAATACCTTGTAGCTAAATATATTTATATTAAAAATAATGCAAGGACTGTAGTTCCAGTGTGCCTGTCAGCATACAAAATTAGCTGATTGTTTACCTCGGGTAAATTAGCAAAAAAAAAAAAAAACTGGAAAAACTCTGTCTTAATTTAAACCATCACTACAGCCACTACTACAAAACATAACAAAGCACACACAGCCATGTACAGAGTCCTAATGGGTGCTATTAACACCGTGAAGTATCAGATACTGAGCAAACAACAACAAGAGGCATGCCCAGTACCAGGAGCTATTTCTGAAGCACCATTTGGAATTATATGTACCTAAATCTGTTGGAGAAGTGAGCTGTACCTCAACTAACAGATTTAAGCAATCTGTACGAGTACAGGACAATATCCAGTGGCCCTATCAAAGTTTACAGCTGCTCTAAAAAGACTCTACATTACTGCTAACAGAGTATGCAGTAGACCTACAAGAGACAGTAAGAGAATTACATGTAGTAGCCCATCCGGCACCACACTCCATTTTCCAGCTAGAAACAAACATGCAGACTCATTTACATATTACTCTTTCTTTTACACAATCAGGAGCAACTGGGAACTCACCCCTTACTTTCAGTTCTCGGACAAAAAACGGGCAGAGAAAGGGTAGAGGGAGCTGAAGCTTTAACTCCCTGTCTTGTCCTTTGATATCTGAGTTAGTACTTGACCTGCTGCAAGGTGGTAGAAGCCTACCATGTAAGCAGCCTGGGCTCACAATGCTATTCTTATATGGTTAAACCCAGCAAAGAAAATCACTGCTGGTTGGTTGCAAGGCAATGTGGGGTCGTGTTAAAAATAAATTTCTTTTCCCAAAAAGAAGATGGGCTCTCTAACAAACTATTTACAAATACACACATTGCATCCACATTATTATTAATTTAAAAAGTAATTACAATGTATACAATTGCATCATTTCATACAAAAAAGAACTTTTAAGCATTTTTGAGAATGTTTGAGTGTGTCCTTCAAACAGAGCTGCTCCAGCTTTAACTCATCCACAGCTCATCCAGGTTATATTATCCCTTGCCAGTTAGCTATCTTCCACAGGTGGCACTATCTTGAAACAGAAAACAGAGAGGTACAACCTCGTGGTGTTTACATTTATAGGTTACTGGTTGAATTCAAAGAGGACATACATACCCACTGCTGGTGCGTCGTATTCATCCCCAAGTAAAATTTCAGGAGCAGAATAGGCAAGAGATCCACAGCTTGTGGTGAGCTTCTTCCCAGGCTGAAATTTGTTGCTGAAGCCAAAATCAGTCAATTTCACAAGTCCTTGTTTTTCAAAGAAAACCACATTCTCTGGTTTTAAGTCTCTATGAACTAC
This sequence comes from Climacteris rufus, assembly GCA_013398175.1. Lineage (NCBI taxonomy): Eukaryota > Metazoa > Chordata > Aves > Passeriformes > Climacteridae > Climacteris > Climacteris rufus. Next base: position 421,531 of record VZRZ01007521.1, on the reverse strand, counting down.
ATGCAGTTTATGGCAGTAGGATATAGCATGAACTATTTGAGCGAAATACTTTTTGGCCAGGTCCTCATTCAGGCCTTCCTCGTGTTTCATGATGTAATCAAACATATCTCCGCCATCCCCCAGCTCCAGGATGAGGTAAAGCTTGGTCTGGGTGTCGATCACCTCGTACAGCCGCACTATGTTGGGATGCTGCACCAGTTTCATGCACCTGACTTCTTGAAAGAGATGGCCAGTGGCCAGAGTGTCCAGTTTGGTCTTGTCAATGACTTTTACTGCTACTTTCTCCCCTGTAAAGACGTGCCGAGCGAGTTTGACCACAGCAAAATGGCCTCTGCCCAAAGTTTTATCCAAGTCGTACAATCCTGCAATTTTTCCGTCATATCCTCGTTTGAAGCCTGCCATTCTGTTCCAGAAGGTTAAATAATTTTAAGCTCTTTGGAAAGGTGATATTTTCATATAAGAGTATCTGATGCAAATAAATAGCCCATCATCAGTGCCAAGCAATACCTAAAAATAAGGAGACAAGATTATATATTTGTATGAAAGTAAGCAAAATTATTAACCTGTAATGATCCTAAAATTATGTTAGCACATAACTACAGATTATTCATAAAATTCTTCAGGAATTTTGGAAAAGGGCTGATAAGCCATGCTGTGCTAACTTGCAGATTTCTGACATCACATTATCAGTATGCTTGAAGAAAGTGAGCTTCAACACTGCAATAATGAAAATTTGTCTCAAAGTGAGTGGCCTTCATTGTCTTGAGTCAGAAACCTTTCAAGCAGCACTTGAAGAAATCAGGGTATATATAAGGACTGTTAAAACTGGCAGAGCTGAAATCTGTAACTTTTTCAGCTACATTAGAAATCAGCAGGGAAGCACAGAGTATCAGCAAGAGAAACATACTTGATTTATCGGGTTTTTCTGGCTCATCCCTTCATATTGCACATCAAACAGCTCTAATACAAAGTTCTGATGGCATGACTTTGGACTTTCACCTCCACTCTTTTAGCAGCTTTCTGTTTAGCAAGCTCAGAAGGACATATAATACTAAATTTTTTTTAGTCTAATTAGCTGGAGCATTACCAATCAATACTGTAATTACAACAAATGAACAAAGCTTTACAGGCTGAAATGAAACATTTGGGTTGGATGTACTTAGTGCTAAATAAAATGTCTTGTTAAAAGTTTTGACTGAAGTTATACAAACCGGTGATCAAAAGTTTGGAAGTAGGCTCTTATGTTCAGCAGTCCTGGGAATGAGTCAGGAGAAGGGGAAGAAGAGCAGGAAGGAAGTGGAGAAGACTCAAGAGTTCAGCTTTTATGTGCTGAATTTGGCAATTAAGTTAAAAAGACCCAACTTATAAAACATTCATGCTCAAAACTGGTTTTGAAGGCCTTATGTCCCATTGCCCTTTTTTCCACATATAACACCTCCCAAAATCTTTTCCTGCATTTTTAACTTAGATTGAGGTTTAAATAAAAAACTGTAGCTATCAAAAAGCTAACTGTTTCTCCAACTTTGAGAGCAAAGCAAATAGAAATATGAAAATTAGGTGGCTCATGCCAACTCTAAAATACAGAAAACGTAGCTCTTTAGAATATATTTTCAGTTTCAAAACTGAACTTCAAAAAGAAAACCTCTGAAAAGGAAGCTGGCAAACAAACAGCCCCTTACATTACTTATTCTCAAGTTGAAATGCAAGCATTAGATTAAAAACACTCCCTGCAAAACAAGTTATTTCACAGACAGTGAAACTAACGAACCTGGTTTTATATGAATTCAATTACAAGGCTGGGGGTCCTATGAGGATTCTCTGATGTTTAACAAGCTCACCTTACTGCTTCTCTCAGCTGGAGCCATGGTATAACCTCTTCACCAGCCAGCTGTCTGCTTCCACAAAACCCACAGAATTCAGTTTGAGACCTCCACACCTGTAAAATTCGAATTAAATCAATCAACTTCCAAAACTTCATAACCTAGACAAGGAACAGGGTAAGTGTAACAAGCATTAATACAATAACAAACAATACAAACGTTGAGGTTTGGGGTTTTGTGTTTCTTTAAAGACAGTCACCAAGCTTGAACAAACTTGACTGGGTTTTGTGTTACTGTATGCACCCTTTCATTCTGCTACCAAGCACTACACCACACTTCACACGCTCCTTCAAAACCCACTCCACTTCACTGGAAGATGGTTGGCATATCTGCTTCCCAACACTTCCCATACTGCTCGTCTTACAGAGTTTCCCCTACCATTCCCTTGTAACACCGTCCCATCCTTATTCAAAAAAGCACAAAACTAAATTAAAGCATGCTACATTAAACCAAATAGCCCATGTCAAACACCCTCCTACCTGGCAGTAACTATTACAGGAAGCATAGAGAACAACAGAGTGCAATGGCAAATGTAACAACAAACAATGAAACTCTCCTCATCTTTCAGAGATTCAAAAACTTCTTTACATCTGGGAGCAGTGAGTTTGTGTTTAACAGCACTTGATGGATTCCACCCCACCCCTCCCTGTAAAACTGGGCAGGTGCTTCATTAAAGCATGTGAATTTTTGGCATTGAGAACATACTGCAGCAGAACAGATTAACTCTGTGCTGGGAGAAGAACCACTTCCTCTTGTTTGTTTTTCATCTCCTGATAATTTGTGCATTTTCCCATTCACCGTCTGTTCCAAAACAAGAACTATCACACTCCATTTACCTTGCCTGCAGCAACTCAGAGCTGTAGCTTCCTCCCTTCCTAGCTTCAGTTCAATCTTCAAATCCTAGTCTGTCACTCCTTTTGCAGAGGTTATTCCACAGCTTTCAGCATTCCTCTCACCCTTCTCTACACCTTCTAGTTTGTTTTGTTCTACTTTCTCAGGCCAGTTTGAGGGCTTTTTCAGTGCTACTGCTGCACACTGACATAATGTCTTCAAGCAATGCTTAACTGCATAGTTGGATCGTTTTCCATCACACTGACCTAACCCCCAAAATGAAGACTAATGAAAACAGTCCATGTACACACATAAACCACCTAATATTCACCTGTATAAAGCAATAGGGAATGTATTAATCAGCTGTGCCCCATATGGTTGTGTGACTCCAGTCTCAATCCTAAAGGGATTGCCTGCACTTAAAAACCCCAAAAACTCAAACAACAACAACAAACCACTCCACATAAACATGCTTTATAGTACTGCTGTCTCCACAGCACCCTCATCTGTCCCCCAACTGCTTCTAGATTAAAGAAATTAAAGGAAAAATGGAGCACATAAATTAAAGACAACTTGACTGAATTTAAGTGCAACACTCAGCAGCAAGGAAAGATTTATACTCATTACTTTGTTTACTTGGCACATTCTCAACCATCTTTGTACAAACTCAACAAGTGATTTAACTCTAAATCACAGGCTACACATAAGCATCAACCTGTCAACAGAATTCCAGCAAAAATCAGTGATGCTTAAGCCACAGAGAAATACATGAGACAGTAATCAATAGGATAAGAGTTTACAGAAATGGAAGATAAACTACACTTCCTAATGTTGCAGCCCCATTAGCTGTAATAAAATTAATACAGATTCATTAGCAGTTTAACATAAAGTCCCCACAATAATAGACCAGCTAAACCTTAATTCTGTGGTTTTAAAATAGACCTGTAGAGATGAAGCAGGATCTTAGATGCACACATGGATTGAACATACCCAAATTTAGAATTGTTCAGTAGTAGGAAGTGGATGTAAAAGTGTCATAGTATAAAGATACAAGGCTTGATTACAATTTAAATATGCTGTCTAAAGGACTGCAGTTGCTATAACAATACATTTCAGAGTAGTTTCTTTTTCTCAGTTTGTCTTAAGAGTAAGAAGGAATTTTGAAAGGCCTTAAGGATCAACTAAGAGCACATTTTCATAAGGTACCAACTTCCAAGCTGGAGCCTCCCTGAGACCCTTTCTTTGTTGTTGTCTCCTTAGTCACAGTAGTAAAACTTCTGGGGCTAACTGTAGATGAAACCACCCAAACCTCTAGTTTTGCCATCACCCTCCAAAACAGGATTACTTTTAATGATGGATCATTTCAGTGATCCAGTTTGCAATGTGACCTCTTGAACATTTTTACCAAATGAAGGAGCTACAGACTAAATCACGACAAACAAAATTTCCACCAGCCACACATTAGGAGCAAGCTGAACAACAGCCTAAGACAAAGCGTTTAAGAGACAGTTATACCACCAAAAATATTTACCTGTCTTTTCATTCACATTATCTTAAATCCCCGATAAATTCACCTCTCAGCGTTAGAGTTTGGTTTTTCTAGCTGGTGAGTTCACTAACCATTAGCAGCATTTCATCCATGTGGTTAATTAGGGTTCTAAAACTGCAGTTTTCCCTAACTGTACCAGAGCTCAGCTACGCCCCCGATACTCATTTTATGCAATGTAGACATTTACCAGTAAATAAATTCAGAGCAGATCCTTCCTTCCATAGAAGCCAATATAACCTGTCCCACAAAACACTGCAAACAGCCACTAATGGAGATCTGCAGGAGCTGTTTTGTAATATCACATGCATCCCATTAAGAAGCTTAACAACAGTACTGTGATTCAACCGTCTTTAAAAGATGGATGAAGAGATCTGTTTAGAAAAAGCAGCCTGTTTCAGAGACACTGGTTTTTCTTTCAGCAATGCACCCTGTTCTAAAAGTTTCATTAGATTATACACTGCACATAAGGCCAGCCTAGTTCATCTTACCCCTAATGTGTGTATTAGCTCGCTTTAGAAAATGAAGCTTCAAGGTCCCATTTAAACAAAATGTTGGGAAAATGTCACTGCAAAGACTTCCCTGCATTATCAGGCTAACAGACATGAAAGCTGAAGTAATCTTCACTGGGACTCATCCGTCCACAGACAGCTAACCACGCCTGTCTCCCTCCACGATAAATGGAGATTCAGTCAACACAGATAAGAGTCTGTGATAAAACAAATTGCACCCTAAAGCAAATAGCCAAATAGATCAAATGAATCATTTCTTAAAAGCACACGCTTTCATTTTCTGTAACTGGAGTATAGAATGAACAGTTCAGTGGATGCACACATTATACACATCCACCAGATAGATTAAAGAAGTTTTGCCCTGTTCCTCCTTTTGCTCTCTTTTGTCTCAGATGAATAACAGCATCTGTACCAATTATTTATTTACTACATAACTGTATGTTGAGAGTAAGAGTTATGTTGCTAGTGTTCCTAGAAACACTAAATCCAAAATTTGACAAAAACAGTTTATGGGGATTTAGAAGTAATTTTTTTGTACTCTGGAAGCAATTTGAGTAAATCCTTAGAATCTCAGAGCAAACTGCAGGATATATTAACTCATTATACAAACTGCAAGTATAAGCTTTCCTATTTTTCCCAGTATTTCCTATCAATTTTTATCTGCTATCCTGTTGTAAAATATCTGCACAGGCTAATCCATGAACCTTTGAAAACACTATCTTTGTTACTCTGTGAGCCTCTACTCCTATATGACAATGTTACACCCGCACTAATGTGTCAATCTGCTTTCCCCCAGGGGGTTTTTGTTCACCTTTCCTTTCAGATAAAGGGAGCCCCAACACACTAGAAACAGGTACAAAGCATTGCAAGGTGATGTGTTAAGCACATACACCCTCAACAGAACAAACACCCGCATGCTCTGAACACTTGTCATGACTCAGCTCCTCCAGAGTATTTCAAACTTTTTAAGCTCCTAGTACCCAATATTCCTAGAATATTCAAGACTCAATATGAGACATAAGACCCCAAGAACGGGTATTCTCCTTTTGTTTTCATACACGGGTGTCATGCTCCAGCAGAGCCCTTCCTCCTCCACGTTCCCATGGCCTCAGCTTTCCCAGCCACCACTCCAAGGTGCTCACAGAGCCCTCAGCAGTCTAGGCCTGCCCTACAGCCAAACACTCTGCACACGCAGCATTTCTTAGGGGCAGAGGAAGACAATTCACAGGAGCAACGGTGTTAGAACTCAGCCCTTCTATAGCTTTATTTTCCACTTTACATGACTGCACCACATACACACGTACCTTCCCTTTCACAGATGACAAACCCCATAAACTTTCCTGCTCCCAGCAAGTTCCACAATAAAACAGTACAGGAGATTTTTTCCAAGGTGTACACGTACTTCTTTTATTTTCCTGTTAGGCCTCATTGTCAGTGTCAGCAGCCAGCTCATACTGTGTTACTAAACTGTCAAGATAGATCAGCAAACCTCTCTACCATTCAGCATTGGCCACACCTAAAATGATGAAGATCAAGATGAAAAGTTATTAAGTAGTGCTATGTTCCTACCAGAAAAGAAGAATTAACCTGCACAAGTTCATTGTATTCCTTAAAGAGTCTATACAATTTTGCTCTGAAAAGGTATAAAAGGTGCCAATTACTGATGAAATTTTGCCATTAAACGTTTGGGAAGTCTCTACTGAAATGTTAAGTGTTTCATCCTTTTAGAATGTGTTGCAGGTATTAGAACTACTGATATCTAGCCTTAACCCTTCTTCGAATCCAGAAATAAAAGCAAAATGCTAACAAAAATTATTCCACTCTAAGATCCATTATTCAGTGAACAGCCAGCAGCAGAAATACTTGTCAAGTCAATAAACTTGGTATTGCTCCTCAACCAAGAGAGTGTTAGAGGGTGGGAAGGGTTAGTGCTATAGATTTAAGAAGAAAGAAAAGCTACTATCATTATTTTGCAACAGAAAATGCTGAGAGCCTGCATGACCTGAGTTCTAAGAGCAAGACACTTTGAGGCAGATCCAATGCGTGAGAAAAAGAAAATTTAAAAAAAAACAATGCATGATTCAAGGTATCATCAATTAACAAACACATTTATTTCCTAGACAAGGATTTCCCAAACGTTTAGACTTACAGATTGCTGCCTACCATCTATTTTCTTGAAGACTACTGCAGTCACATCAAGCACAGAAAGTATAAGCTTTCCTCTTTCACATGTTTGCTAAGCTATAGTGAGTGGCCTGCAGAACATGAGCAGAGAGCAAACTAAAATTTGAGAATTGTCTTGTAGAAACTCCACTAGATGATATCTTTGTGAGAATCATCTTCAATACGGACAGCTGAAAGAAGCCACTGGATCTGAATTGGTCCTTCAAGGCCTCCACTTTAAAAGTCAAGAATATCTACTTTCTCTGTCTTTCACAAGTAGGTGAACAGGGATAAAAAATACAGACAACACTGAAGTATGTACATATTGCAAAGCAATGGCAAGGCAGCAAGGTTATGATTACAGACCAGACACCAAAGGTATTAAGAGCACAGATGTGCTCAGAGCGATCAAACCATGATCCATTGACAAATGATCCATTGACAAACCCATCACAAGCAGTCACGGGCGCTGGTTCCAACTGTGAAATATGTTAAAAGCCCAAGGTACTTTCACAACCTCGCCGATAATCGCTGCAGTTCACAAGGTACTTTCCATTTCTAAGAGGAGCTATTACACAAGACAAACACAATCTGCCCTGTGGATTTTAAAACTCAGCAATAGCTTTACACTATTTAAAGTCCTCACACCAGCCACAGCTCCAAAAGCAATTAATCTCATGTTGTATCTGCTTTCCTCTTATGCCTACTCTCCAAGTGCAGGATGCAGCTAAAGACAAAAAGCACTACAGACACTTCCCTGTTCCCATACCAGAGGCTCCAGCAATACAGCACTTAAAGCTTTGAAGCTGCTCCCGAAGTATTATTGTATAGAGAGGGAGAAATACCAGATCTTCCCAAAGAGCCAAGTCTCATAAATTATGTTCTGCATAACAGTATGTGATAACATCTTTTAAAAAGACTTGCCCCAAGCTTTGTTATATCTGCCAGTACTCTCTTTCTGCATCTGTAAATCAATTATAAAACTTTGTTCAGATCCTGTGATGTCATGACATATTAAAAAATCAGTTTCAATTGAAATTATATTTTTCAATTCCCACTAACAGAAAAATCTTTCCTCAACTACAGAAAATTAGCACGGCTATCTTATTTACAGACATTCACACACCTAACCAATCAAGGTCTGCTATTTCAGGCAACTGTATAAGCAACAGAGATAATTCATGGTAGTTGGATTCCCTAACCCAAAGTTATACTTTTCCAAGCTTGATAAACAGTATCCAAGTACATTTTTGAAGACTTTTAATATTCTAAATCCCATCACATTTTCCTTTTTTTTCTTCTTTTATCTTCCCAAGAATAACAGGGGACATGAAACTGAAGAAATATTTTGCAAATCGGATGATTCATGACGGTATCACTATCTTTTAGACAGGACACTAAATCTTTATTTCCAAGAAACTTACTGCAGGAACTTTGCAGAAAGCAGACAACTCAGATTTCTCCACCAACCTGGACTCTTTTAGAGGACCTGCTTCATCTACTCCATGTTCACGAACTCTCAGAATTGTTTCACCTTTTTCAAATGTCTATTTATTAACATTACCACATAATTTTGTCATGCCAGGCAGTGCAGCCAAAACCATTAACAAGAGCTCCGAACATTCTGCCATTAATCAATGAACTCTTCAGCGTGGCAAAACACTTCAATGTCAGCACTGTTTTAACACCTACACCTTTGCTGTGTAAATTCAGAACCACAAACAGGATTTTTATTCTATATCCAGGGAGGTGAAAGCATCAAATGCCAGCTCAAACACAAGTATTCAGATGTAAGTATGTGTGCATACTGTTAGTACCTATTACAAACAACAATAATTTCTATTAAATTCCTTAAGAACATCTTCAAGGTCAAATGTCAGATAGCTTCATCTGTTTAGCAATACAGCTGGTAACATAAAATTCTAGTACTGAATTGACTTAAGCTGCCTCTGTGAGAATGGTATTTTCCATCTAGGACATAAACTATTTAAATCTTGAGAAATAGATTTAGTCCAGCTTACAGTTACTCAGTTCCAACACTTTATTCTCATTTATAGCATCCTAAATTAGTTAGGAACTGCCAGACACCTGAAATTTGCCAAGCTTCAACATGAACTAAGATTATCTAAGTCTAGGCTATCATCTCTCAAGTAAAGTTGGTTTAAGTCCAGTCAGTAACTAGATAGGAGACTGCTGCAGAAAGAAATACAATGATACATGAAGAAAGAATAAATAACAGGCTGCCAAATTCAGAGCAACATTTGTGTCCCAGGACTGTTGTAGAAGATCACTGTAACACAGAGGGATTCAGCTTCTCAGAAAGCGAACGTGCTCGGTTTTATACTTTGCAAGTGTAATTATTTCTCACTAAGTTCTTAACATTGGTGACTCAATCAACTCATGTGTACTAGAATTCTGCCAGGGTGAGTGATCCTAGAACTGTAAGGGAATATACCTTTTTTTCAAATCCTCTTAAGCTCTTACATAATACTGTTATGTATATTAAAACAACAAGTACTTTACATTATTACAGCAGCTGTAGCATTTCAGTTAAGTGCTTCAAAGTAGCGTGTCACAGAAGATGGGCAGAACCTCACAGGCTACTAAAGTTAAGAGCTTATGCAATTTAATATTACTATATTCATCACAAAATGCAGTTCAGCTCTACATCCCTGATCTGAACCATGTTTCATTGGTTTCTTTTCTTAACACATAATTAGAAAACACCATTAAGTAGGAATGGCCAGAAGTTTGTCACGTTTTACAGCTACAGCATTTCAGTGGAATTTTGAAAGCAGACAAAATCCAAAAAAAGAAGTGCATTATTTCACAAGAGACACATTGTGAGGAAAAAACCTGGCTGCACCAGGATACTGTGCCCTTGAAAGCAAGGCAGGCTAAGCAACACAAAGGCACTGCTTTGGCATTACAGCTGCCAGTGGCATACAAAGGACAATGACACACTGAAGGTGGGGACTGCAGAAGAATTATTCAAGTGTGATTCGAAGTCAGTCAGAAGGGAGTTAGAAGAGACCAGGTTGGCAGAACAGTGCACAAGATGACTACTGCAAGGAGAAGAATATCTGCAGTAACACATTAATATACTATTTCTTTAAAATAATCAGAAAGCAGATTATTTATTACAGTGCAACCACCCACAGCACACGGGAATATCAGCTCTCATAGCAGGATGATTCAAGGAACAGCAGTAACCTGTAGAGTGTCCAGAACTGAAACTGTATTCTCTTGTTTGTCAATTGTATAAAATGAAAACAAAGAACATAAAGCACGAAGTCCATCTAAGGTGTAATTTTCTCTTTCCCCTGTTTTTTCATGAAAGCCCCAAGTGTGCATCATAAAGACTCTCTTAACAGAGCTGAATGAATGTGCTGTCTCAGATGCTACCTTGCTGACCAGGCAAAGCTCCAGCAGTCAGGTTAGCTTCTCTTCCCAACCACTTGAAAAATCATGCCACCATTCTACCACTTTTCTGGTCATTTAGAATATTCAGGAAAAATGAGAGAAGACTGGACTTTCTCCTCCTTAGCTTATATTATGAAGTCCTGTAATCTAGATGTTGTATGAAAAGAAGAAAGGGGCAGATATTAGTCCATTTAAGTTAACATTTTGACATATTTCACAAGGTAAAATTTGATTGCATTGTGTAGCAATGACTGTTAGTTCTTATTTGCTTCAGATTCCTTCTTTCTAAGGATCAGCAATAGTACAAAAATAACCAGCAGCCAATTTCCCACTTTCTGCAACACATCTGCCAAAAAAACCTCACCATTCCTTAACCCAGTTCCTAATGGTGCATGCCTTGAAAGAAAGGCTTAACTTCTACCATAATAAACACTTGCTTGTAAACACTTCCACATAGATTTCGCTTTGCAGAGATTCGTTAAACTGGTCCTTCCCCAGAGCCTGAAGATCTAAATATATCCATAATAAACAACTCCAGGAAAGCAGCCGATATGACTAAGTAGTGACTGCACTACAGAGGGCAGGCGTAAGCACATGTGCATGCACTTCATTCATGCTCGATGGCTGAAAATCATACAGCACGCTTCAGCTGCTCCACTAACTACAGTGGCACCACTGCAGAAACCACTTCTCTGCCCATCTACTCTTAACAAGCTCTTGGAAGCGAGATGATCAGCAAGAAACTATCTATGCATAAGTAAAAACCCAAAGCCTCTCATATGCATGTATCCCACATAAAGGTTTCTCCTTCACAGATATACTAGCATCTCTTACCAATAAAAATATCTAATCTGAAAATAGGTCACTTTTGTCATCAACCACCCTCTGGCCAACATAGGGTTTTTATTTTTCCCTAGTGGATGTTCTCCAGTACTTTATCCAGTCTACTTATTAAAAAACAAACCCAAACAAAACAATAACAAAACCAACCACACATATCTGTTCTCCAACTACTACCAAGACTGTACATCAACTATCTTTAAAAGTCATCTGCCACTAATCTAACCACTTGGGTGCCAAAACCCACCTGGCAGAAAGCACAAAGACCCCGATCGGGGCCTCGCTAGTTATTCTACCGATTTCTGTAGTAATCTCTAGGCAGGGAATACAACGCAGTAAGTGCAGTGACAGCAGCAAGACACGTACTGACAAAGAACGAGGGACACTTCCAGCCTCTGGCAGGAGGGGCACGCTCCAGCCCCGGGCAGAAGCAGCCGAAGGCAAACCTGTTGGCTACGAGGGGCGAGATGCACCGTCATCCCCTTAGAACGCACCCGCGGCCGGTCCGCGGGGCTCTCGCCTCTCTTGTTTATCTTTTTTCCCTTCGCGGCGACAGAACATACGCGGCGGAGGCGGCGCGGGCAGCAGCGGCGGGGGGGCGCGGGGAGCGGTGTCACTCCGGTCACACGCGCGGGGCCGGTGTCACCGCGGTCACACGGGGCCGTGTCGCACGGACACTCCGCCGCGACGGGGCACGCCAGGCTCCCGGGAGAACGCCGTGCCCGCAGGAACACCCGCATCCCGGGAGCTGCTGTGCCCGCAGGAACACCCGCATCCCGGGAGCTGCTGTGCCCGCAGGAACACCCGCATCCCGGGAGCTGCTGTGCCCGCAGGAACACCCGCATCCCGGGAGCCCGAACACCCGCATCCCGGGAGCCCGAACACCCGCATCCCGGGAGCTGCTGTGCCCGCAGGAACACCCGCGTCCCGGGAACCCGCCGTCCCCGCAGGAACAAGCGCTTCTCCCCTCCCTTCCCTTCCCCAAGCCCTCCCCTCCAGCCCCGGGCGGCACCGACACACCGACCTTCGGCGACGGCCGGGAAACGTCCCCTCACCGCCTCCTCCTCTCCCTGGGCCGAGGCCGCCATTGGGCTCGGCCGGCTCCGGGAGGAACGGGAAGGCGCAGGGAGGGGGAGGAAGGAACCCACCACACCCCACCGGCCCAGCCCGAG